>VANL01000149.1:0-59097 GCA_006352455.1 Brachionus sp. 'Tiscar'
TTCCTTCAGTTTGTTTTATTCTAGTTAGTTCAGTTCTTGTGAGATTAAGGTTCTCAATTCCGTACATTAGAACTGGTCTCACGAAAGTCTTATAGAGGTGCCCCTTTAGGTATGGGTTTGTGTGTTCAGTCCATATTTCCATTGATTTATACCTTTAATTTATTACTATTTTTGATAAGTTATCTAAGTTTTTTTGGCAGTAATTTTCTTGTACGATTTTAATAAAGTAAAAAAAAAAAAAGTAATTTTTGACCATTTTTTTTTGACCATATCTTTTTCAAAAGCTCTTACCATTGAATTTTAATATTCAGTTGCCTTACTTATTTTTTTTTAAGAAATTTACACAATGTAAGATTTTTTTGTCTGTATTTTTTAAAAAAATTTAAAAATCTTCCTTGGAAACGAAAAGCATTAAGCATATTGAAAATTTTATTAATTTATTTATTCAGTATTAAATAGGGAAAAAATCAAATCAACTTTACTCAACAATATGAAAATTTAGAATAACAAAAAAAAACAACAAAATTTAAACTAAAGACACATAATGCTTAAAAATTACGAAATTAAAGAATCCTTTTTATCAAAAAACTATTTTTATGAAAACATCATACGATTTTTCTATTCAAATTTAATAAACATTTTCAAAAAATCTGATATGATAATATCATGAATATGATAATTTCATAAAGTTTTATACTCAGACCAGCATAGGAGTCAACCAGTCACAGCAAGAAATAAATGTATTCAACATTATTTGATAGAAATGGTGACCGGTCACATCACTAAATTCCAGTTGTTTGTTTTTAAATATCCATTTTTCTTATTTTTTACAAAAATCAAATAAATAATACAAAAATTTTGTTTTTTTTTTAATAGAAATTCTTTTTTAGCTAAAATAATTTTTCTTCTGTAAATAAAAGACAAAAAATAAAGTATCAATAAGATTTAAATTGATTATTGATTTAGTTTACCTTAAAAAAAAGAAAATAAAGTTTTTATTTTAGGTAAAAAAGATGCAACAAACTTTGTTGTACAAAGTTACAGTATTTTTTGAAATTATTTTATTTCGGTAAATTTTTATTTATTAATAAAAGGATAATTCTTGTTCTTTTTGTACTAGAAATTCACAATACCTTTAAAAACAAAAAGAACAAGAATTCTTCCTTTTTTGATAAATCAAAATTTATTAAAATAAAATATGTCTAAAAAAATACTGCAATTTAGTGCAACATACTTTGTTGCATCTTTTTTACCAAAAATAAAAACTTTATTTTCTTTTTTTTAAGGTAAACTAAATCAATAATCAATTTAAATCTTATTGATACTTTATTTTTTGTCTTTTATTTACAGAAGAAAAATTATTTTAGGTAAAAAAGGTTCAACCTAGTGTTTTAGTGTGATTTTCTTCCTTGTATTCATTGTTCTAAGAAAAGGGTGTATTGCTTGAATTGTTTTATTTTATAAAACTAGAATGACTTCTCTATCCAAAATAATCTATTTCCTTAAATACTTTCTCTAATTCGTACAAGTTTATTTCATATTTGCTTAGTAGCTATTAATTAGAATTGCCTAGTAAAACCAGTCAATATATTATAACATATTTATCAAACAAGAAGAGCAATGCTTAACAACTGATTTAACTAAGTAAATCAACCCTATAACAATAGTTTGTTGCACTAAGTTGAAGTATTTTTTAGACATATTTTATTTTAGTAAATTTTGATTTATCAAAAAAGGAAGAATTCTTGTTCTTTTTGTTTTTTAAATTCACAATACGGACGAAAGCCAGTCTAAGCTTAACTAATCTAATATTTTCCTTATTACTGCAGTAAGATTTAAAGATTTTTTTAATTTCAAAACGTATTTGACTTTTAAAACAAAATTTCAATAAAGTCGATTACAAAAAAAATTTTTGATTTAGTAAAAATGGTCAAGAAAATCTTTCTTTTAATTAAAAAATATCTAATCCAGAGACATATTTTCATTTTGAGCAAACATTGCTTAATCATAAACGACTATAATGAATAAATCTGCATACACCAAATTTAAAAATTATAATGCATTATGTAAAATGACATCAATTTTTGCAAAGCTCATATAAACTAAAAGCATCCTTAATATTATTTATATATTTTATTTTTCACTTTAATTCTAAAATAAAACTTAGTATTTTTGAATAACTCTCAATTGTTCCAATTTTAAAATTAGAATTAATTAAAATATATTTAGATTTTATTTTAAAGTTTTTTTAATTTTTAATCTCTTTTTTATAATTTTGTTTTTTAGTCAAATTTAACTATTTGCATATCAATGAAATGAAATATTCTTTTTAAAAAATCTCCTTATAAAATTTGTTTTAAAACTCTTGAATTTTTATAAATATTTTATTATTATAATTCTAGATTGAATGTTTAAATGTTTCACTGCTAAAAACAATCACAAAGTGCATTTAAAAATTAAAAAAATAAAAAAAAATTTTAATTTTAAATTCTGCTTCTATTTATAGACTTACCTTAAGAATGCAAATATTTTTTGAGATGTGAAACTAAACCCTATACCCGTCTCATAAAAGGAAGACTAACATGCTATCTAATTGAAAAAAAAAATTTTATTTTTATTTCAATCAATGCCTCAATATGGGATGTGAGAAAATTTTTTTTTATTTTTTTTTTTTTTTTTAATTCACTGTAAGTGTAAAAATAGAAGTTAGAAAAAAAAACTGAATAATATCTAGCACTTAATATCATTTTTGTATTAATAATATCCGGCATTAGATCGAAATAAAAATTTGCAGTCAAGCCACCATCGAATTAATAAATATACATACATTAATCTTTACATTAAATAAAAGCCATAAATGAATCTTTAATTTGTATTAATTTCCATCTTCGAGTCGTTTATCTTGTTATTTTAATTTTAAATTTTCAAAGAAAATGAATAAACAAAAAAAATTAAAAAAAAAATTTGAATTTCAAATTGCTTTGAAACAAAACAATAATTTTCTAATATATATATACATATAAATATATGTATAAAATCTAAACATTAATTTCTATGCAAAGATTTTAATTTTGCTTATTTGTGTACTAGTTGTGGCTGGCTTTTCGTATCTTCTTCTTTTAAAAATTTCAACTACCATTATCATTGTCGTTATGGATCTTCTTCACAATTTAATGAATCTAATTATCAATTCTTTACTGGGTCTAACACTTACTGGTTTAGGATTTATTATTGTTCAATTGCTAAGAACGCTTCATTAATCTTATAATAAATGACAAATTTATATGATAGATTTTTTTCGTACAATTTGCATTTCTAAATGCAATTGTTGAAATTTTTAAATTTCATAAATATTCAAATTTTAAATTCAAATTCAAGATTTAGCTTGGATATGAATAATAATGATTATTATCATGATAGTTATCATTAGAATAAAACTGTTTATTTATTAGATAAAATTTGAATTTGGGACTTAATTAACTTTTGTAGACAAAAATGACTGACTGACTGACTGACTGATAAAGAATTCAGATTTTTAAAAATTTTCTCATTCAGCTTATCTTTAAGGATTTTGTGTTCGACTTTCGGGCTTTTGAAAATTTCTCCCACAATTCGACCAATTTAGGTCTAAATTGGACTGAATAGATGGGTGGAATTTTTTGCTTTAATTCTTCAAATAAGACAAGTACTAAGTAACAAGGCAATCAAGAATGTTTTTTTTTCGTTTTATTAAATTAATTTGGAATATATCGAACAATCAAGTCAATCTTTCTTATGGTAATTTTTTACTACAAGATGAAGAAGAAAAAATTTAATTTATTCGATTTGAATTTTTTTTTTTTCAAATAAACACAAACTGATTTTTAAATGAGGCAACAATTAACATATAAAAAAGCTTAGTTATATTTCGAAGAGTTGCTTATCTTATCTGTTATTGGTATGATTTGAATATTTTGGCCAAATCCAGAGCGTAGAAAAAAATCTCAACTCTAAGAGGCAACAACTAAACAAAAATAAAATAAAAAAAGACTCCATCGAATAATAATTAAATGATTTAAATTTTAGATTTAAAAAAAAAAAAAACAAATTTAAATTTAAAATTTTTCCTCATTTGTATTCGATACTTGGCTAGAGTCTCTGATTTCAACTAGCTTAACATTTAAGTTTTTCTTTTTGTTATTTTCTATTTTATTCAAGAAAAATTATACTGGCCCAAATTAGGTAATTAATTCCAAATTTTTCTAAATTTTTTACCATTTTGTTCAAAATAGTTAGAAAACATAAGAGATTGATTATATCAAGTTTGAAACAAAATTAAGCCCAAAGTATACAGATTTTTCTTCTATTTTAGTCTCTAGAAAAGAAAATTCGTTTTCTATTTTTAAGGCAATTAGAATGTTTTGTTACTAAGGTAGAAATTAATCATCGTCAACTACTGATCTGATCACTATTCTAAAATTTTAACTGTTTTATTTTAATCAATAAACATCAAGTGTTATTAAAATGACTAATTTAAATTTTTTTTATTTATTTATTTATTCGAATTCAAAGCAAATCGAAAAAGCAAAAATTAAAATAAAATATAAATAAAAATAAATATATTAATAATAATAATAATAATAAAAACATTAAAAATATAAGAATAATTGTAAAATTAAAATATCTAATTTACATTCGGCCCGTTCAATTTACAAACAATTGAGGAGAATTTTTTAAAAATTTAAATTTTATGAGATTATTGGAGATTTGTTTAGAAATTTGTAAGTTTCTCATATAAATAAATAAAACTAGTTAAGCTTAAATCGCAGTTGACGTTTAAATTTAATTTGAATTTTTATTTAAATTTTTTCATTTTTATTTCGGAATCTAATTCTTTTTTCTTTTTTTTTGTTTTAAAATTTGCATGTCTGATATGAGATATGACGATTAATAGTCAACCATAAAAATAAAAAAGTATATTTAAGTAGAAAAAAATATTTTGCTAAAATTTCAGTCTTTAATTTTTCAGTTAGCTTAAAAGTTAATTACAAGTCGAGATGATTTGATGAATTTTTATTTAAAAAGAAAAAGGAAAAAAGAATATCATAGTGTACAGCTGTACTAGAGCTAATCTGATATTAATTTAGAAACTCAAGTGCATTATTGAAATTCGATCTGGTTCTGATATTAGTTACATTTTAACTGTTAAAGTTAGGCTATGCAAATAACGTTGAAAAGCGATATTTAATGTTTACTTTTTTTTTCTTTTTATTTGATCTTCCGACAATTAAATTACTTTTAAAGTTTAATTATTTTGTTCTACAAACTGACAATTTCCGTTGTTCAATCTCAAATATTCATTCACCTAGATTATTTACTAAGAGCAGTTAACTGTTAATATTAATCTAATTAAATACTTTAAATTTCAACTTGATTGTCGAGTTGTCTTAATAATTCTTTATAAATTGCTTTGTTTTATTTACAGACTCATCAAAATTTAACTATCCTTTAGGATATTTACAAGAATAAATTTGTGAATTAAAATTTAGCTTTAAAAAAAATTAAGACTTTTCCAAACTTTTAAATTTCCTATCACAAAGAAATAAGTTTTTCTTTATTGAAGCAATCGACCTTTGAAAATATTGTCTTGCATTAACACTCAAAAATGTATTAAGTTTATAAGATTATGTGTATTTTTAAGCAATTAAATTTTCATTGTTAATAATGGAAGTATATTGAAAAGAAAATTAATTTTTTTTAAATTTTCCTTATCTTTTTAAAATTGAACGATTCAAAACATTAATTTTACTTGAATATGACAAAAATTCTTATTTTTTTTAATACAGTATACCTTTGTAAATAAGTACCCCCCAATGAGTACACGATTTTGGGGGCGCTTATTTGCAAGGGTATACGGTAGAAGATAAAAAAATTAGACTTAAACACTTGAAAACATATATATAATTATTCTTTTTCAGATTTTAGCTCTAAAAACAAATTTACAATTCACTAATTATTCGACTTAATTATTTTTAAGATGATAAATATTCAAATTGCTTTATACTAATTTATAAGCAATAAAAAAAAAAACTCTATTCAAAAATTTACTTAGTAAATCTTAATTTTTAATTTCAATTAATTTCATGGTTTTTAGTTAAAATCGTAGTTTGATATTTTTTTTTTGTTAAAACTGATGAATTTCTTGTTATAACAGTTTAAACTTTAAATCTTGCTACCTAAATTCATTTTGTTTTAAGTTTATTTTTAACTAGTTAAGACTTTTTTTTTAAATTTTAGTGAAACTTTCTAAAAAAGAAAAAGAAAACAAAATATGCAATGTCTAAATGATTTTTCGTTTCGATAAGTGTCAGTTTTTGCTTCACATCTTTTCAAAGACTTCTTGTACAATAGCGTGTGAATCTGTGCATGGTTAAATGTTCAAATTGATTCCAATCTTTAATCATAAAGTTAGAAGAATATTTTCATTTATATTTTTTTACTAGATATTTTGAAAGACAAAAATAAGTTTTAGTTAGCTTTTGTGAATTTCAATAAAAAAAATTTTTTTGATAAATCAAAATTTACTAATTTAAAAAAATACTGCAACAACTAAAATAAAAAACGGCACTTTCTTGTTTTTGTTTACGTAAACAAAATCAATAATCAATTTAAATCTTATTAATGTTTTATTTTTTGTCTTTTATTCACCATCTGATAAGATCAATTATTTTAGGTAAAAAAAGTGCAACAAAGTTTGTTGCAGTAAATTTTAATTTATCAAGATAGGAAGAAATTCTGCTCAATTTTTTTTGAAATTCACAATGTCGAAATTTTAAAAATAAATAAGTTCTTTGAGAATATTAAACACAGTGAACAATCTTGGTGAATGTTAAAAGTCTTTTAATGAAATTTTAGATAGACAAAAGAAAATAAAGGCAAACGCGATTCAAACGACTTGTTCTTAAATTTATTTAAATTTGATGAATGTTTTTTGAAATTCAGTATAAAAGTAATTAACAAATAAGTAAAAAAAAATCTAAAGACTTTATTTTCTAAAGGTTAAAAATTAATTTTGTAAATGCAACATATGCAAAATTGCATTACTCTTAAATGCATCAAATCTTGCATAGTTCTAAAAGAGTGTTGCCACACATTTTTAAAATTATTTTAAAATTTTAATGTATTTTTTTTCACTTCAATTGAATTGCTACTTTTTAGCCTAAATAAAATGAATAGGAAAAAAAAAAGTTTCGTCAAAAGAGCTCAAATTATATTAGATTTTGTCAAACGAGGAAAATTTCTACTGAACCATAAGAAAATTTTATATGATTCGGTTAAATTGTGTACGCAGCATTGAACATTTAATTTGAAATTTTATTAAATTTTTTTTTGTCCTATTTAGGCATTTAATTGTTCAGTATGGTTAGTCATCTCAGCATCTACATTTTTTTTTATAAATTCTCAACCCCAATATAAAAATTATTAAATAATTAAATCTAAAACAAAACTGTTTATCTTTCAGTTTTTTTAAATGTTGCTGTTTTTTTTACAAAAATAAGAGAAACAAAAAAAAAGAAAGAAAGAAATTTTATTTTAATGTTTGATATAAATAAACAAAAATAAAAAACAACAAAATCAGCCCTAAGCTTTTTAGATAGTTTATTAGGTTTTTTATACTTAAAGCAATGTTAATTTTAAATTTTTCTCTAAAAATAAAGTCTCAGTCATCAATTAAGCTTTTTTTTTTTTAAATATTAACTTTTGTTCGTTTATGGTCAATTTTTGTGTATGATGAATTTTTAAATTAAACGAATATAAATCAATTGTAATCTAGTATTTGAATATAAGTATTTAATATTGTATTTATTTAAATAAATATTGTTTTAGGGGACACTAGTTATGAGAAATTATTAATTTAGTCATAAATATCAATCTTTGTATATTTGTAGAGTAAATAAATTATATTATTTCAAAAATGTTTAAGAAAGATAGTTGGATAAATGGATAGATGAATAAAAGTTTCTTTGTTAATTTTAAATACTTTTTTAGAACATATTTGAGATTTAATACAAAATTTGTATTTGTTGTTGTTGTTGATTTGAAAATTTTATTAAAATGAATAGAAAAAAATTTTTTGTATTTGAAAAAAAATAGACTATTTTTAAAAAATACTCAACTTGAGACTGTACAGAGCTTTATTATTCTTATTTGTTTAAAGTTTAGGTCAGATTGGCAATTGTATTATCTAATAAAAATTCCTTTTCTCAGCGAAGGCTGACTGCATAGAGTCGATCGCCTTACCATACTTCATCAAATAGAAGTAACCATAAATAGAAGAAACTTGCTACTATTTGAGTCAAAAATCACTCTTTATTCGATTTATTTTTTTTTTAGAGAAAAGTGTCTCATTTAAAAGAAAATTTATGAATCATGTTTCATGTAAAACAAGTGTTATCTTGTCTCTAATAGAGGAAAAAAATAGCGATAAATTTCTTATAATTGAGTCACATTTTTTGAGTGAAAAATTTTCGAATAGAAGAAATCCTTTGATGGCCGAACTTTCTTACATTTGATGAAATACGGTAAAAGAAACTTGCTTGCATTTGAGCCAAAAATTTTTATTTTGTTTTTCTTTCTTTGAGTTGCTTTTCTCAAAAAAATGTGTCCCATTCAGAAGAAAATTCAGTCACCAGTCATTTGTGATGTAAAACATGTATTTCTTTTATCTGATGAAATACTGTAGCCGTAAGGGCTTTTCAAAGCATGCATCCCGTTCAACAGATGTTCTCTCCCCTTTTGGGTGGATCGAACCTTTGACTCTCTGCTTGGATGCATAGTTTACTTTACTTAATTTACACTTGATTAAAAAAAATGAAAATTTTATTTTAAAATTGTTGAAATTCTTTATTTTTTTTTTAGAAGACAATGAATAGAACAAAAAAAAAAACAAAACAAAAACTATTTATCAAAAATATTCAATCAGGGATTGTGAAGGATTTTTAGACTTTTGACTTATATAGAAACAAAAACAAACATGTGCATACTTTTCTACACAAAGTGTTTGTGACCAAAGTTGAGAATTAATGTTGTGTAAGAAAAAAAGAAAATTTAACCGCACATGGATTTGATTCTCTAAGGTAAGAATATCAATTTAATTTGAATTTATCTTTTTTTTTTTTGTTATTGTTGTCTAATATTGACAAAATAATAGAAATGAGACGCAGTGACGTCACACTATGGGTTAAAACTGGCATTTATTCAGACCGAGCTTTGACCGGTTTGAATGAAGACCTAAATAGAAAGAAAAAAAATTTACTAAAAAATCAAATAAATAATTTTAATAAAAAAATTTATTTTTTTTGTTTAATAAAATTTATTTAGAAAAATGGAAAATAATTTTTTTTTTGTTTTTAAACGAACCATTAAGCTTTACGATGATCGACATCGATACAAAATCGAATAAAATTTTATTGAGCGTTGAATTTGTTCAACTAGACGGATGTAGAGGTAAGCGATATTTGCGTACTATACTATGCTATACTTTATAAGAGAAAACTTATTTTGCGTGCTTATCAATTATTCAAATTAGAGACTCTTTTCTTATTTTAGTTATTTCAATACCTGCTTATCTAAATTATATTCAAAAATTTGTCTGACTTTAAAAGAGCCGTAATTGGTTCCATTGGAGAACAATATCGTTTTTCGTTGTGCAATAAACCATTTTAAGCCGCTCACCGTATCGCTAACCAGTCACGGTTCTCCGGTCGGCTTTTAATGACACGAGTGTAAATAAAACAAAAAAACGATTAGCAGTGTCAAATTCACACAATTACTCTAGAACACGAAATATTGATTTATCTTGCTACTAATATAAATCATCGTGGCCGAATAAACATCATTTGATATTTGAAATAAATTATCTTTTAAGCAAACATGACGATGATGCCATCATCGCGAGTTTCAATTTCAGAGATCGCATATGTCACTCATGAGAGATCGAGATTGAAGCAACAGAGTTTCTCTCTCTCTGTCTTTCTCTCTCATTTCTTTTTTTTTTATATTTATCCAGAGATAAAATCTGATTCAAAAACTAAAAGAAACTCAATTCAAATGCTAATTAGAAATATATATATGTTTTTTTTTTTTTTTTCTATATTTCGACTAGATTTTCAATAATCGTAAATTAAGAGAAAATAAATCCCGCTGACTTGCTTGAGATAAGCTTGTGTTGTTCGAGTGATGTCCAAATGTCGTCTCTACTAGTAATTAAGCGTGTTAGAAAGAAAGTTCGGACAAAAATCGATACAAGATTTTTCATCAGTACTTTTTTTTTCTTATCATTTTTCTAATTGAAACAAAAAAAGAAAAAATTTTTTTTTTTTTATCTTTAATTTTAATCAATTATCACTGATAATTACAAAATTAAAAAAAAAAAAAGAGAGAAAAAAATATTATTTATTAAATAGTAAATGATAAAAAAAAAGATAGAGTTAGATTAGTTTAAGAAGCTTAAACTTCTAGAGCCGATCTAATCAAATAATAAGTGCATACTCTCAAAGAGACATTGCGCTAAATTTGTTTCCATTTGGATTTTTATTTTCTAAATAGGTCACTTGAAGACGATTGTTCGTCAACTCTTCTTCTCTCTCTCTCATCTTGTTGTACTAGGAGAGGATGCTTTTGGTTGATTGTCACAAAATCAACTAGTTGACAAACTATGCTTTTAACTATTCATGTGATTACGTAATAAATAAGAGTTTTAGATTGTTGCAGTATAAAGCAAAAAAAAAAAAAAAATTCCTCACTTGTTTAGACATGAGTTTGACAGAAATAAAGGGTGCGCAAAATATAACAATGGGATCTACAAGGATGAATGTAAAGCTAAAGCAATTAGTATTTATATGTTTATAATAGACGAATTGGTCTATGTGTGTGTGTGTGTGTATATTGGTTTTATTTTTGTTTTTAAATCAAAATTAATAAGAGCATTTTAAAAACTATTTGGTTTTTAAATTTAAATAAATCAAAATTATAAATTTTATATATAGAGAGAGAGAAAGTTATTTTTCTTTGTTTTGTTCTGATATGGAAATCTATCAAGCTAGCTATTTTTTTTTTTTTTTTCAGTTTGTTTTTAGTTATTCAGAAATAAAGAAAAGTGTTAAAATAAGCAAAAAACAAAGAGAATTTTAGATTTTTGAATTTGATTAATTCGAAACTTAGAAATAGCTAAAAACTGTCAAATATGGCATAAGTCAATTCCTATAACGATAAACTGCTAGGTTTTATTTTATTTCGACGAAGAGAGAGAGAGAGAAAGAAAGAGAGTATAAAAGTGCTAGCTGCATTTAGTTTAGTTCTTCTTAATCGTTTGATTATTATTGTACAATTTTGTTAATTCAATTGTGTCCACACTAGCTGATTTTATTTTTTGAGCTTAATAATATATTCCATTGGTTAAATTGATTAGCCAATTAGATAATGTGAGTGGTTAGGCGCGCCAATCCCAATCAATTCGAAAATAAAATTTTCTATTGGTTTATAACAAGCCAATTTGGTCTATTCTAATTGGTTATATTTAATTAAAATAAGAAGATTATTTAGTTTGGCAAGCAACACACACACACATACACACACACACAAACTCATAGTCACAATGCACACACACACAGAAATAGGCTAGGCGGTGCTTGCTCAAACAGTACGAGCGAGCAATAGAGAAAAAGAAATAGAGAGAAAGAGAGAGCTTTTAAATAAAAAAAAAATTATTATTATTATTATTTTTATAAATTAGAGATTGAACGAAACAAAAAGCAAATTTTCTAGTATGAGTCTAATTAAATACTGTTATTTTATTTTATTTTTTTTTTTTTTGAGTCTATGATAAAAATCTTTAATGACAAGATAATTAGAGAATGCAAATTTAAATTTTTTTTTTAAAAATTTTTCTATGTTTTTATTGTTGAACTGTACTTTTTCGGTCTGCATATCAACTCCACTCCACTCGACACTCTACATACCTAAAAACTACATTTAAAAAAAATCATCTAAATTTTTATATTCTCTTAATTATTTTAGGTGAATTTAAATGGAAAATTCAACATCAGCAACAACAGCAACAACAGCAGCAGCATCAGCAGCATCAAACATTCACTTGATAATACCGTACACGCAATCAAGTCCAAGCATGTCACCAAACGAAATAAAACAAGAGCAAACCAATTACGCCGAGCTAAAATCGGCATCTAGTTCACCAAAAGCAATCACTGAATCGGTCTACTATCATCAGTCACACAGCCAACATCATCATAATCATGCCCTACAACAACAACAACAACAACAGCAGCAGCAGCAGGCGCACCCGAATGGATTGTACCAACCGTCGCCGCAGTATCAGTACGGCAACGGCGGCGCGTTCTTCAACCAATCAGCCCAGTATCCGCCAGGCTACCAAGCCGGCTATCATCATTACAACCATTATGCGGCCGTGGCCCAATGGGGCAGTCAGTTCGGCAGTGAGAATTGGCCGCATGAAAGCCCGGCAGCAGGAGCGTACGGTCCGTATGCTCCACAAGCGGCATCAACTCCCAATATGCACGTTAAGCCCTCGTCGCCATCATCGCCATCCATCAATCATCAATGGCATTTGCTGCACAATCATCAAATAAATCAATACAACAACTTGCAGCAATCGGCACATTTTTTTGACGCAAGTCGTTCTGCACACGCTAATGGCGCTGCTGATTCTTCCTCGTCATCATCATCTACGTCGTCGTCGTCCTCATCCTCGTCCTCATCTTCGTCGTCTGCCGTATCTTCTAGTTCGCCGTCGGCCATTTCGTCCACTGTACTCAAAGAAATGAGCTCGTTTGGCCGCGACAATAACAACCAAAATTACGAATTTGCCGAGCAACAATGTCATGCGACTAGTGCGGCTTGTTTGGACTTTTCGCATTCGGAAGAAGACGAATCGTCGGTGAGCACGGACGATTTGGAAAATTTTGCCAAACAATTCAAACAACGACGCATTAAACTCGGCTTTACTCAAGCCGACGTTGGCCTAGCATTGGGCACTTTGTACGGCAATGTGTTCAGTCAAACGACCATATGCCGTTTCGAGGCATTGCAGCTTAGCTTTAAAAATATGTGCAAATTGAAACCGTTGTTGGCCAAATGGCTCGAAGAGGCCGACTCGACTACCGGTTCGCCGACAAACATGGACAAAATAGCGGCACAGGGACGCAAGCGAAAGAAGCGAACGTCTATTGAACAAACAATTAAAGGTGCGCTTGAGAATCACTTTCAGAAAAATTCAAAGCCAACTGCTCAAGAAATAAATCATTTGGCCGACGCACTTCAACTAGAAAAAGAAGTTGTTCGTGTTTGGTTTTGTAATAGACGTCAAAAAGAGAAACGAATGACGCCCAATGGCGAGTATATGGTCAATGATTCAATGTTGTCTGCCGACGAAGACAACGACTCTAATTCGGGCAGTGACACAACCACTAATTTAAATCAAAATACGGAAAATTTAGTCGTTTTTCAGCCGACAGCTCGATTTGCCACCAATCCTCTACCACAACAATTGGCACACAATGCAATTAATCATCATCACTTGGTAAATCATAATCATCATCTTCTTAACAATCATCATCATCATCAACATCTTAATTCAAATAGTACAACGCATCCACATAATTTTCATCAATTGCATTCAATAAGTGAATCGAATCCATTACATGGCTCTTTTGATTCGACTCATCACCATAGCCATAGCAATCATCACAACCACCATCATCATCATCATCATCATCATCAATTTGTTAATATGCAAACAACACAAGCACCACACGAACGACACTCGCCACTCTATGCCAGATAGTCACTTTTAGTTCTCTTTCTTAATTTTAATCTTTTCTCTTATTTCTTTCTTCTTATCTTTTTTTTTTTTAATCTTTTCCTTTTGAATATGACCATATTTGTAGCCAATCAACACAAACAAGCAAATACTGATTTGTTTAGTTTCTAAAGCACCCATTCTTTTTCCCAAAAACCTACAAACATCTTACAAACGTATACACTCATAAAACACAAAGCAGAAAAAAATAAAAATAAAAAAACAGTTCTTGTTGTCCTTGTTGTTCGAGCTTGCATTCTATGATTAATGTTTAAAATTTTGTTTGTTTTTTTTTGTTAATTTTTACATGCAGCATTTTAAATTAAAGCGGCCATTTCAATTTATTGCTATATAATTTTTTCTTCTTCTTTTAAATTAATTAAATAAGCATTTAATAAATGCATACAATTAAAATAATAGCACAGCACATTATCTTCTTTATATAAAAAAAAAATATTTCTTTTTTTTTTTTGCTTTTATTTTTCGAATTTTGTAAATATTTGTGTACTATAGAATTTTTATATTTTTAATTTGTTTTTTTCTCTTTTTTTTTTTTTTTTTTTCATTTTGGTTTTTTCTTCTAATTTTAAATTTTAAATATTCTTTTATTTTAAATTTTTCTAAATTGAAATTTATTTATTTAATGAATAATAAAAACTATTGAAAATAAAACAAAAAAAAATCCTCTTTTAATTATTTTAGGCTTTAATGCGGCGGTCCAGACAAAAAAATTCTTTTTTTGTTGCAATCAATAATCATCAATAATTTTGCTTTTAAAAAGTTTTTTTTTTTGTTTAATTTGAATTTTGCGTTTAAATTTTGTTGTTTATTCTAAAACCAATATTGACCAAGTAGAATTTTGGATAAATTAGAGCAAGTCTATTTATTTGTGTTAGTGATCAAAAATTAAGATTTAAAATTATATATTAGTTAGTGTGTGTGTGTCTGTGTGTGTGTGTGTGTTTGAACTAAATGAGCATGAATATATTTGGTGAAGAGAGACTATGTAAGCGGAAGTTGGTCTCGATAAATTTTTTTTTATTAGGTGCTCAATAATTTATATTAAATTTGAAGAAACTGTTTAAAATTCATAAGCATATAATTCAATAAACGAAAAGTTTTGTTAATTAAAATGCAATTTTCCGGTGTATATTAATTTATTTACTTTTTATTTTATTTTCTTTTATTGAATTAATTAAGAGCAAAAATTTAAATAAATTTCAGCTGCTCTTTGGCGTACTTTAATGCTTTATTGACTTGGCAAAACTAACACACGTCCTCAAAGTTCTAATAAAACAATTGAAATTTATGATCTTGAGCCATAATAGCGAAAGGACCGCTATTTTGTTTGAAGTTTTAGGTAATAAAAATTCAAATTAATTTTATTGCACAATTTGATATGCAGCTAAAAATACACTTAGCATAGAGAATATACATAGAATATAAATGCCGAAAGGTTAAATCAACTAGTTTTTTTTTATTTTAATTTTTGTTTTTATATTAAATTAAATTAATTTTAATCCATATCCATGGCTTGTCAACTGATATGACCGCCGCAACAGCAAAGCTTTATAAACTTTCAATTTCAAAGCAGTCAAGTCAAGCAGTCTGTAATTTGATTGATTTTAAACTAAAACTAAACTAAAATAAATAAACAAGAGCTAGTCAAGCATTTAGAAATCGATTATTCCAAACTGAGAGCCAAATTCCGATATTTTAAAGAGTGTATCCTTGTTTGAACAAGACGAAAATGAAAAAAAATTACTTCTTCTTCTTCATTTTATTGCAAGTTAATTAAATGCATTGACAGATAATTCATGCAAAACTCTACATGATTAATTATCGATAACTAAATACTTTGTTTATAGATCGATGAGCACACATATACACACACACACACACACTCACTCACTTATTCATCAATAACAACAGAGAGAGAAAAAGAAAAAAGCGACAATGACAGACTTTAAAAAATTATCTTCAAAAATGTCATTTAAATAAACATTCCGCTTCATTTTTCTCTTTCTCTCTTGAGTCTTAATGAGCTTTTTCAAATTTGTATCGAGATGATATTTCAATTTTGCTTTTCAAAATAGCTTTTCTTAATTAGCTACTAATTTCAAGTCTCAAATGAGACCGCTTTTCTCCACAGACCAAAGACACCACATTTTCATCTCAAACACTCTGTTCTTTTCTTTCTATCTCACCAGCTAATTCATTCATTTGAGTATTGTGCAATGACGGATGTGTACAATAAATCCTAATGCAAATTAGATTAATTCTCAAACACCGTTTGTCGGCACTAATAAATCAATCAATTTTACACTTATTAGAGAATAAGTTTTGCTTTGCGAGTTACTCTGGAGAAATAGAGAGAATAAGAGATCACAGATATGCTAATCGAATTAGGTGACATGATCAAATAGAGATAAAGAGCGGCTGAGTTGTTGTCCGATTTCCCAGAATTGTGTGAGAACAAATATTTTGAGTGTGTTGAAACAAAAAAAAAATTGAACCGATAGTCAATATGAGGCTCAATCGAGCAAATATTTGACTTTGGACTAATCTTGTAAGTCAAGTATCAATCAAAAACAACAAGAACAACAACTAAAAAATGAGAAAGAGACATGGGTTTATTTGATAAAAAGATTTAATGCTAGGATAGATATGGATAGAGGGTTGTGGGGATGCACGGGCTTGGTCTATTGTCAAGTGGTCAACTTTTAGCTTTGTTTTTATAATTAAGGGCGAACTTTTTTAGTTTTAAATTTGCATAAAAATTTGAATAAATATCAAGAGAGTTTGAAGAAAAGAAAAAGAAAGAAACAAAAATAGTTGACGAAATGGAATGCTGCTAAAAGTTGCGCCAAACAAAATTTTACAGCTAAAATATATCAATGATAATATTTAAAATATTTGCAGATCAAATTCCAAATGTTCAAAGCTAATTTGAATATGAATTGAATTTAAATGGTTTTGCTTTTCATTTTCATTTTCGTTTTTTTTTTTTTGATTTTCATTTTGATAGCAAACTGCAAACTTTTTTATTGACACTGTTCATTGTTTGCCTATTTTATTAATTAAAATAAATTAAAAAAAAAAAAGAAATAATCTCAAATTTTTATTTTTTAAATCAAACATAAATAGACTAAAATCTAAATTGAAAATATTTAAATTCTTTTCTTTAAGCATTAAATTTTTATTTCAAAAATATCTAAGAAAATTAATCATGTCATTAATTTGTTAGTTTAACAAAGTGTTTAATTGTGTAACTATTTGACTAATTCATTTAAAATAAATTTAGGGTCTATTTTTTTTTTCTTTATTTATCAGTTATATTTTCAATTTTAATCTATTTAATTTTATAAGATCTTAGGTAAACTATCATTTGACAAGTTTATCCTTTATATCTTGTATTAACATCTTGACAACTAACAAGAAATATTACTTTCTGTTCTTGAATTTTTAATTCAGTTTTCTGATTTCTGACGTAAATCTGTGTGAGTTGAACAAACTTTGTAGGAAACACGCGGAAATTGATTGTCATCCATAAATTAAACAAAAGCCATATTATACAAACTAGACAATATGGAAATCAAACTTAGCTTTATTATTTTTTATTTAGAAATAAAATATCTAATTAGCATTTTGCATGGAAAATAAAAATCAATTTTTTCCCATCAGTAGGTGGTCAGTATTTAATTAACCACTACTAACTTATTTTAAAAATAATTTGAAGCGAAAGAAATAATAATTTTACTTCTTTTAATTTATTGATATTTTTAAATTAAAATCAAAAATAACAAAAATATACAAGCCACACATCTACTAATCCTTTCTAAAATCTGATAATTAATAAATTGATTGATTGATATTAGCTTTAAATCAAATAGATTTAATTAAAACAACAACAAAAAAATGATGATAAACTTTTTGAGTTTGTCATTTGAATGAGAAAATAAATATAAAGAAAGCTAGAAAAATAAAAGAAAAAATCTTATCTGTCATCAAGTACTAATCTGAACGGAATTAAAGAGCTGATAAAAAAAAAGATTTAATTTAATATTCTAGACTTGAAATTAGATACATTAATTAATTATAAGAATGAAATATTCCAAAATCAATAGAACTAGCAGTTGTTTATTTATCTTTGTTCAAAAAGTTAATAACACTTAAAGTGTTCTTGAGTTTTTTAGAATAAATTTTCTTGTTTGAACAAAAATTATACCAAAGAGCAATATAGTGCCAATTGTTCAAAATTAATAACAAAAAACAACATGTAAATTGTAGAATAAAGAAAATAACTAATAAAATCTTGAAATCGAAAAGATCAGTTGGATTTAGATTAAGGCCATTGTCAGCCCGTGGCAAGAAAAATTCAAATAATTCTTCTAAATTGTCAAGTAGTCTATGCTCGACTGAATTCGATCTGTATTGTACCCGACTATCCATTGATTTTTTTTTGTTTGAAAAAAAATGCGCCCACTTGCACTCAAATAAAAGATAAATTTAAATTTAACTTCTCTATTTCTAAAATTGTATCCCTTTGCAACGCATTCATACACAAATTGCCAAATTAATAATTATAAATTGGTAAATATTAGCGATTCGAAATAAAAAAAAATGCATTTACTTTTTCAATTTTAGTTTTTTAACCATCTAAACAATTAACTAATTTAAAGATTTATTAATTGGACACATTTCTGCAAAAAAAAAATTCAAACAACTTGCAGAAATTTTCAAATGCTGTAAAATATAATGTTACTTTTTTGTGTTAATTAAATCCTTCATAGACCGAACCGAACAAGAGCTCCTTCAGAATAAAGTAAAAAAAAAAAAGGAAAAATAATAATTAAAAATAAAAATAGATGAAATAAAAATAAAGTAAATCAGCTAGAAAAAAAAAATTTAAAGAAAGTTTAAAAAAACATATATTGAAATAGGTTTTTACATGTGACAGAAGTTTATATAGTTGAAGCTTCATGAAATAAAGAGGAAATAATAAGGTAGCAATTACACAATGGAGTTGGGTATTCAATATATCTTGATTCGAAACCTTGTTTATATTCATCCACTAGTCTGACAACCAATGGAATAGAATGACTCAGATCTGTCCCAACATATCTCTCACTCAATTCAAAAAGCCGATTCGAGACTGTTAGTAATTTAAGTTTATTAAAAGCCTCATGATGCAACATGTTGGAGGCAGTATCGTATTTTAACTTAAGGATAGATCTGACTGCTGTATTTTGAATTGCTTGTAGTTTTTTTATATTATTTTCTGAAAATGAATTTAAGCAAGGAAAAGAATAGTCTAAAATTGATCCGACTAAAGATTTATATAAATTTCCTAGTGTGTTTTGATTAAGACCCCATTTTTTGTTTGACAATATCTTAATAATATTTAGCCTTTGATTGCAGCGTTCTTTAATTTCGTCTACCAGTATATTAAAGTTTAACTTAGAATCAAATTTAATGTCAAGAAACTTGATTTCTTTTTGGCTCACTATTCTGTTTCCATAAATTTTTAAGTTTAGATCATCACTCTCCTTTTTGTATTTAGAAAAGACTACTGAACACGACTTTTCAACTGATATCTTCATTTTCCATTTTATAAGCCATTGTTCTAGTTCGTTGGTGTATTTATTTTATTTTTTTTCAATGTTCATCTTTTTGTTATAAATGAAGAATGTAACTAAATCATCTGCGAAAAGCAGAGAGTATTCATTATTTGTTTTTTTTTCTTTTGGGGACGTCATTAATATATATACTAAATAAAAGAGGACTAATTACTGATCCTTGAGGAACACCTGCAGTTATTTGATATCCTTCGCTCAAGTGATCATTCACATTTACCTTAAATGTCCTAGAGTCTAAAAAGGATCTAATCCAGTTAGTCAAGTAATGAGGTGGATTCAATTTGATCAATTTAAAAAGCAAACCTTCATGCTAAACCCTATTTTTTTTTTAATTTTTATTTATCAATAAAGGGAGAATTTTTGTTCTTTTTTTTTCTAGGAATTCTCAATACCGATCAGTCTTCAGCGTTTCTCGATTAAAATTGCTGAGAAAACTGTCAAAGCTGATGAAGTTTATTTAAAAGAGCTGCTTGAGGAAGACTCGACTTGTCTAAAGAGATGTCTGTAACAAATAGCATTGTTTTGTAGCATTGTTTTGAATAGATTAAAAAATATTAGAAAAGATTCAAAATCCGGTAAATGGGTCCCGCACAATCTATCTGATGACAATTGAGTAATTGTGTATCTCTCTTTTCTAGGCAGATAAAAAAGTTTTTTAATAGAAAATCGTAACTTGAGATGAAAAAGTAGATCTTATTCGATAATCAAGTCAAAAGAAAAAATTTTTAGTCCTTGTTCAGTCAAGTTAAAAGGTTTAGAAATCTTAAATTAAAAAGCCGCTAGTTGTGTCCAATACTTATAAAAGAAAATAATGAAAATGAAAATTTGTGTAACAAAAGGAATCAGTCCACTATTTTTCAAAATTAATAATTTATTTTTATTTATTTTTACAAAATTTTCAATTCTATTTAAATTAAATAATAAATGAAGTATTAATCAGTAGAGTATGACAAAGACTCTAAAAATCTTCTTCTTCTTTTTCACTTTTACTTCTAATAATTCATAAATTTTTAAATTAATTTTCTAAATTTTGTTGATACCATGTTAATAAACACTTAAAGACATCAGTTAATATTTCATCTCAAAACCAGTCAGCTTTTACGAGCAAGGGATAAGAAATGATGCTTGCAGAAAGATGTGAGATATTTTATGACGTAATTTAGAGATAAAGTACGTTTTTTTTTTTGTTTATTAAAAAAAAGCATAAAACTTTATTTTTAAAATAAAATTAAAAATTACGACTAAAAATAAAAACAAAAATGAACATATGTATAAAATTTTCTTAAACTATTTTTTCGTATAAACTTTTGTTCGTAAATGTGTGATTTGAATTTTTGTTTAAGGTTTTTACTTTATGTTTGAAAATTTTTGTTAATAAATTTTTGTTCATTGCTTTTTTGACATTAGTTAGCTTGCGAGTCAAATCAAATTTAGAAAAGTCAACAGTGGCCTTGCTTTTGGAAGATGTGTCCATTAAAGGCTCAAAAACATGGTTCCACAATATTTCGGAGGGCAAAAATGAAGTGCGAGCCTGAGTTGTCTGGCCAGTGCTTTCCACGATGCCTTCCAAAATGACCACAATTTCAAAGTCATCGCATTTAAAATGTCTGCTGTTTTTGGGCGACATTTTAGTTTTGGGCAAGAGAATCAACTGCTTCAATGGACTAGTCTCATCAATAATGTGCTCTACAATGATGGGCATAAAAATTAGTCTGTCAGATGTGTGAGGATTATTAGTTAAATTCAACTCTTGTGTATTCCATGGTATTATTTCACCTTCTTTAGTAATTCTGTTCCTAATCAAGAACATTCTTATGTAAGCGTTTATTATATGAGTTTTTCTTAGGTCACCAACTCTAACCATCAAACACAATCGGCCATCTCGGTGGCCAATGCAGGCTTTTTTTGAAAAAACCAACGTTTCAGTGCGTTTCTTTGGTCGGCTTAGTTTAGAAAAGACAATGCCGCCCATAAGACTCTGAAAAATAACACTAAAACCGCACTGAAACATGAAAATAAACAGACCAAATGAGCATGTATTGCGCAAATATTTGTAACCATAGCCAATTGTTTGCTGAGTCTCTACCGAAAACATCAATGTGTCAATAAAAGTTTTTCCATTTTCTAAATTTTGTATGCAATCTTTGGCCAACACAAACCACAAAATGGCAAAAAATGTCCATGATGTTAGAAAACAGCAAAAAAATAATGACAAAATATATCTCCATTTCATGTCTACAATTGTATTGAACAAATCAGACATATACTTAAGATGATGGCTTTGTATATTTTTTCTTACTATGTTAGCATCTCCATTTTTGCGTATTAAACGTTCAAAAAAAGGCAGCTTGTTTCGATTGAACTCGAACACTGCTTTGGAAAATTTTTCTCTAAGAATTTGATTCAAAGTTAGCACATTCAATTTAGACTTGTCCGGCAATTCGATGGACTTTTTTATTTCGTCCAATTCATTCAAGCTGTAGCTCGATTGGTTCAGACGACTCTTGTTCAAAAGAGAAACGGCATCTGCCAGACCAGTGAATGTTTTGTACTTGGGATCAAGTCTGCATTCGGACAGATTCAAATCAATGCTCTCTTCCCTTTTTAGTGGTTTAACACGACAGCCTTCTTCTTCTAACAACTCTTTGAAAGACTTTTCTGCTTGAATCTCTACATCGGACACATTTTTGACTAGAAATTTATCATCATAATCATTAAATTTAATTGATCTAGTAGTTTCCATTTCAAAAAAAAAAACTAATTGTTTTTAGAAATTAACACATTTTAAGGGTCTATTTGCTTGAAAATTAAATATAAAAACTTATTCATAACTAACTTGAGTTTAGTTGAATAGAATTTAAAATTTAGAATTCAATTGTCAAGACACTGCCTGTGTATTGTGTAATTTAAAACAAAAATAAAATTACTTTTAAGATTTTGAGAATAAAACACAATCACATTAGCACACACACACACACACACACAATTTAATTTTTTATAAAAAATTAAAATTTATGAATTATTAGTAGTAAAACTGAAAAAAAAAAAATTTTTAAGAGAAAAAAAAATAAAATTAGAGAGTATTTTAAATATTTCTTAATGGAACAAAATAACTTAAATGAAGATATATTTTTGCTGCTCTAAATTTAAATTTAATAAACTTAAAATAATCAAATAAAAAAAAAATTTTTCAGGCTAATGCCTTTGACATAGTCTACTGATTAACACTTCATTTATTTAATTTGAATAAAATTTAGATTTTATGTAAAAATAAATAGCAATTAATTATTAATTTTGAAAAGAATTAAAAAAATTTATATTAAATTTATTTTAAATTGATATTTTTACGTCAATAATTATCAATAAATATACCATTTTGATAATTATACCACAAAAATCCAAGTGTAAGTGAAAGACAAGTGAGAAAAATATATTTTTAAATGAATTACAATTGTGAATTTTTACCGATTTCACAAGATTTTATTCAAATTCCTTTAGTTTCTCTAACTAAAAGTCACAAATATTAGACTGATTCCTCTAGTCACAAAATTTTTATTAACATAATATTCTCAAGTTAAGATTTTTAACCGTTTAACTAAACTAAATAAAGACTAAAAAATATTGACATAATAAAGCTTCTTTTGAAACTACACTTGAAAAGATTAAAATCATTTTAATTTTTTAAAATTTAAAAATCTCTCATTTTCTTAAATTAATTTCAACTAAAAGTCAAATTTGTTTTTAAACTATTTTTTTTTAATGTTTAATTAAATTTCTTAAATAATAATTCAATTTTAACATTTTTTAGGCATTGTGAAATTTCATACAAAACTTCCAATACATAAAAAAAAAACTATTTATAACTTTTGTTCTAATAGTCAAAAATTTGTTCTGAAGATGAAACAAAGTGAAACAATTGATGTTTCACCTACTGCTTAAGTCTGCAAAATTTGTGCAAATTAATTGCGTTTTATTTTTTTTAATTCTTTTGAATATCATGCAATTTTGCAGAATTCTCACAGATTTATTGTTTCTGAAAGAAATTTTATTGTTCCTGAAACATTAAACTTATGTGAAATAGAAATAAAAGCTGCCAAGAAATCAGTCTTTTAGCTTTTATGATTGATCATAATCTTAATTTCTCTAAGCAGCATGTCTCTTGTTGTAAATAAGAAATTGTTTAGTTTTTTTGTCAACTTCTGTCAAAGTTGAGTTTTTCAAAACATTTATTCTACCTAATTATGATTATTGTTCAACTCTTTAAATTTTATTTTTCTAAAGAGCCAAAAATTAAATTGACTAAAAGTTTTTTCTATTTTATTTTTCTATTTTTAAACTGTTTAAGATCAAATTAGAAGCGAAAAACTTTAATGATGTTAATATTTTTTCGAAAAATATGGCTCTAATGCTTTTTAGCATAGATTTTTAGACAGAATTTTATCAGCCTCTATAAAAACATTATTCTATTAAAGCTTGCCTAAGAATATAAAAAAATAGACTTAATATAAAAAATGACACGAGAAATTTAAGCTACAATTTAAGGAATAGCGGTAATCTGGCAAAAACGAATAATGGAGAAAAAGCATTTGGATTTTTTCAAGTTTGAAATAAATAGCGTTGTGATCAAGACATTCAATCTATCAATTTAGAATAAAATCAATTTGATCTTTGTTGAATTTGTAAAAAATTTTTTTGAATTAATTATCTTTTATTTTTATAAAAATCTAAGTTTTAAATTTTTATATAAATTAAATAAATGAAGTATTAACACTCAAATGACCAAAATTTTTTTTACCTTAAATTACCACCGTGTCACTTTTGACACGATTTTAAATTTTCAATATAAAAGAGCGGAAAAATTAAAAAATAGCATTTTTTTTTGATAAATTGTTAAGAAAATTTATTTTTATAAAAGCCAAGATATCTTCTTTTGTAAATTTTAGATCAGGTTCATGTTGTTGAGCATTTTTATTAGAATTATTTAGAATCGAATTTACAATGGTCAAATCAAAGATCATAAAAAAAGCGGACAATTTGGTATCATGTGATACATAGTCTGTATCACTCAAATTTTAATCAGTGCACAAACTCTGCAGTTAAATTTTGGTGACTTTCTATTACATATACAATTTTACATAATTGCAGAGAAATTGCAGAGTTAAAAACTGAATGATTCATGCTTTGTATCAGCTGATACATTTTGCACAACGAGTTTTAGACCTAAAGAAAAAAGTTATTTAAATTTAAAATTTTTGTTTTTGTTTTTTGTTCCAAAATTCACAATGCCTCAATATTATTAAATTTTTTACATTTTAATTTGAGCATAAACTTCAATTTGCCAATTCCAAGACACATCTTTAATAAAATAATCAGAATAATATAAAATTCTTGTAATTTTTTTTTCAATTTCAAGGTTAATCAACAGGCTAGTGCCCTTATTGTAGTCTGCTGATTTACACTTCATTTATTTAATTTAATAAAATTTTCTAATAATTAAAATTAAGATTTTTATGAAAACAAAAAAACATTGATAAATTTATATCAAATTTTTTAAATTTTAATTTGGTCATAAACTTCAATTTGTCGATTCCAAGACAAACATTTTTGATAAAATATTCGTTCTATTAAATAATATAAAATTCTTGTAAAATAAATCTTAATTTTCCGAAATTAATGTGAAAAAAAACAAGATGATATCGAAACAAAGACTTGCAAATTTGTTTATACAGAATTTAAAGTGTATTTGTAAAAAATGTGAGCCAATTTTTTATTTTTTTTAAATTATTTTATTTAAATTAAAGTAAAAACTCTATTTAAAATTTTAAAACGATAAAAAAAGCCAACAAAAAAAAGAAAAAAAAAAAAAACAACAACAAAGACTCTTACGTGATTAGTGTAAGTAAATTTCTCCTTTAAGTCTTAGAATTAAATTTTAAAATAAATTATTAATTTATAATGTGAGTAACACAAATTCTAGATTTAAAAGTGTGTGTGACCCTAAAATCAAAAGTTAAATCAAACAAACAAAAACATATGACAAAAATAAAATAAAAATAAAATTAAATAAATAATAATATTAAACTTAAACTTAAATTTAAACAACAACAACAACAACAAAAAGATAATCAGCAACATAATTAGGAAAATAATTAATAAATTTAAAATTAATGAGAGAAAAAATAGAAATAAAATAAAAAAGAAAGAAAAATTTTTAAATAAAATGATGATATAACAAGTAAAATGTTTATTTATTTATTTATTTGTTTTTTGTTTTGTTTTGTTTTTTTTTAATTTGGTTAAACAAATCCAAATGTTTTTGTTTTGATGGCCAACAAGAGCTTTGATTTAAGAATGCTTTTGGACGAATAGATTGGTATGTAGAGTCTATTGATGCATGTGTTTGCTGTTGGCAGCAATTGATCGGACGGAGGCCGCAGTGTAATGGTCGGCAAGGGCTGAAAGCCTTCTTCGGAAGCGGGCAAATACGGCGAACCGGTCCAAAAGAACAACAATTCTTGTTTTTCGTGCTGGCTCATTTTGTCCACAGTCGACCAAAACCATTTTTCGAATTGAACCCGTTTCGAGCTTTCTTTTGACTCGTCGCTTATTGTCGTATAGCTGGCCAACACGTGTATATTAATATCGGCCACTCCATTAAGCAATAGCCTAAAGTCTTCCGGATAGAGATTGTCTAGTGCATTGGCCGGCAACACATCGTACACGCCCGATCGTATTTCTTTTAGACACGGCTCAACATTTTTAACCATGCGAAATTGTGAATACAATTTGACAAATTCGTACATGTTCAAACAATTTACTTGAATCTTTGAGCCATTTTCAATCAAGTCAACATTTTGATTTGCTGCTGCTGCTGTTGTTGTTGTTGTTGTTGCTGTTGTTTGTGTTGTTTGTAAGTGCGTTTCTTCTTTAGGCAAGTCGATGTTAAAACTCAAATCCAAAACGTTGAATATTTGCTCATTACATTGTTGAATAGCTTTGTTAATTATTTCTTTGATTGCTTTTTTGCTGCCTGTCTTTGAATTTTGCATGTCTTGTGCTATTTTGTCACATAGAAATTGTTCAGCATCAAATATCATTTTTCTAAACGATTCGTACATTTGAGAATCGTAAAATGCCAAATCGTGCCACTTAATCGGTCTATTTAGAATATATTTTATAACATGTCTGGACAATGTAATCGGACACAGTTCGTTTTGTAGCAAACAAATGCCAATTATGCGTCCAACATTGCGAAAAGCGTTTAGACGCGATGGCGAACATTTGCCAATAACTGGCGAGTATTGAAAACAATTGGCTGATTTTTTGTCTGATTGCCAAAATAGTGGCAAATTGTCTCTATCATATTTGTTCATGTCTGTACAAGTATTTGTGGCTGTTGTTGTTGATGCTGTTTGTTGTGTTTGTGCTGCTAGTTGAGGTGAAGGTAGTGATGATGATGATGATGATGATGATGATGGTGGTGGTGGTGGTGGCGGCGGAGGTGCTAGAGGTGCTAGAGGTGCCAGTGGTACCAGTGGTGGCTGTGTTAGTTGTGTTTCAATGTTAATTGATTCGGCAGCCGCAGTGGCATTGGCAGTGGCAGCAGGGGTATAAGGGGGCAAAGCGATGTCTCTAGGCCTAAGCGATGATCTCAATATTACATTTGTTTGTGTTCTATTACGCTCAGCTGCGTATATAGACGATGAAGACGATGACGAAGATCTTGAATTTCTGTATCGTTGCATATTAAATGGTACATATTGATTAGTTGTAGTTGTTGCTGTTGCTGTTGCTGTTGCTGCTGTTGATGATGTTTTACTTGACGAGGACATTGAGGTTAAATCGAACTGAACAAATTCAAGTTCGGATAGAACAGCCTCGCTGAATGCTGTGTAAAAACTGCGCGCTACACCAGTTCCTTCGCCTTGTTCGTCTTTGAATGTAACTTTAATTCGACTCAAGCATAGCGGCGGTGGTTGTGACAAGCAACTACTAGCAGCATTTGACGAATTGGCGCTTCGTCTACTACATTGCAAGCTAAATGTGTTATTGAGTGACTTGAATGTTGAATAGAGCAATTTGTCTCGTTCTCTTTCAACTTCCATGATGAGTTCGCGTGTGGCCAAATTTTTCAATCGTTCCATTTCGCGTCTAAATTTGCTTTCTTTCAATTGAAAGCCGGCCATTTGTCTAATTGTCGAGCCAAGCTCTGCTCCAATGTCGTCACAAAATACCCGACCAAACAAATCACATGTCAATCGCCATTTGTTCAACAAATTCGACCAACTTGTACTCACTTCACGAGCACAATTTTCTTTACCAATGTCTTTTTTTTTCAAATCTCTTTTTCTAACTAATTTGAGTAGACTTTTTTCAAATTTTTTCAATTTAATCGATGATTTTCTAATCAATTTTCTACTCTCACACTCGTCCTCACTGGACATACAATGATCTTGACTTTGTTGTTGTTCACTATTGACACTTGTTACCAAAGAACATAAAGCACTGTTTTTCAATGAACAAGCTAGATTAATTTGATTATTTTGATTGTCAATTGATTTACATTTGAACATGTCTTGTAGACGCGAATGAGGCTGAAGCAAATGTGGCTTGTCGGCCAAAGGCAGTGAATCGTTCATGCAATGTTTGAACGGATCTGGCGATCGACCGCCTACACACTTGACCGATTTGGATCGTTTGAAAAAGCGAGATTTTCTACTAGCCAAATGAGACATTTTATTTTTTTTTTGTTTTTTTTTCTCATTGTTCAACACAGATTGTTCGGCTTCAGATGAACAACAAGAAGTACATGACGAAGAAGAGCTTGATGATGAAGATGAAGACGACGAAGAGCTAGATGACGATGACGATGATGATGATGAATCAAAATCACGATCATCTGGTTTTGTTTTTTTGCCATTTTGCATATTATGTCTCAAATAGAACAAAAATGAATCAAGCACATAGGCAACATGTTTTAGCTGTGATATGTCCATAAAGGCTATTGAATCACGATGCTCGTTTGTGTTGCTTCTCATTAATGACATTGTATAATTCATAAATTCTCTATGTGTTGTTATTATTTGTGGTTGATTTAATTGTTGCATTATGTTGCTATTGTTATTTGTCGATTGATGCTGATGTTGCATAATGTTAAGCTTGCGTCTAGCATCAATGCCCGAGCCAAATCTGCTCGAGTATTGGATGTTTGTGTGCAAATTGTTCATTGTGCTCGAAATGAACGGCAACGAATTGCTCATATAGTAATTGTTTAGCAAGGCTTTTTCTTCCATGTGTCGCAAATAATGAGTCGTATCGGACTCGTTAAGTTGAATTGAAGTAAACGCGGCACCAAATCTCAATTGAGCTTCACTTGAGTCCATTATAGAACTGAGCCAATTGAATACCGGCATTAGGATAGTGTCTATTCTAGTCTTGACATCAAGTTTTTTTTCTTTTAATTCAATTGTGTTTAGAAGTTCGCGTATTTCTTTAATTAATATTGAAAATACACGTGATAGTGTATTTTTTGTTATTTGAACAGTCGATGGTGTACTCTGAGCAAATGTGGCATTTGACTCGATGCTACTGCTGCTACTGCTGATATTGTTGTTACTGCTGCTGTTGTTGTTGTTGTTGTTGTTGTTGTTGAAATTAATAGAATTATTACCACTAATGCTATTGTTTGTAGTTGCATTTGCATTTGTAACAACATTGCTATTATTATTGCTGCTAATAATAGTGTTATTTGTGTTAGCATTTGATGTGCTATTTATGTTTGAATTTGAAATGGCCATGGATGAATTTGACGATGTTGTTGTTGTTATTGTTTGAAGTGAAGAAGTGTCCAAATTGTGTGAGCTTGTGTTCATAAGTGAATAGTTAAAATCGTTTAGTGCCGAACTATTAGAGCCATATTGTTGTATTAGTGAGTTGACGTGTGTGTTTATGCGATTTGTTCGTGTCGATATGGGAATATTTGAACTGTTTGATTTAACTTTATTTTGATTTGATTTTTTATTTTCAAATTCTTTAACTTTTTCGTCAATATTTAGCTCAAAATCGCAATCATCTTCAAGTTCTTGATCACTTTCGTCAACTATTTCATCCATTATTTGCTCATTACTGTCCACATCGTCTATTTTAATTCGTTCACCTCCTCTAAAAAAGTCATCACTATCTTCATCCTCATCCTCATCCTCATCGTCGTCATCCTCATCCTCATTTCCAATATCATCATCATCATCATCATCATCTTCATCATCGTCCACATTGTTATCATCAACAACACCACCAGCAACATTATCATCACCATCATCATTATCAACATCATTAATATCATCATTTACATTCGATTCATTTTCATTATTTACTTTTTGATTACTAGTAAAAATTTTATCCTCTTTTTCATCATTGTCATCACTTGACATGGCTAATTTAACATCCATTTCAATATCCGCAGTATTCTCATTTAGATCCAATTCATTCATTCGATCAGCAGATTTTCCAGCAGCTTTCTGCTTTGCGCTACTGGTCGACACTTTGCTTGACACATTATTATCATCTGCATTGTTGTTATGAGAACATGTGACTGTTAAATCGGTCAATGGCAATACCAAACTAGTTGTGACATGATTTGTATTTTGTCTATGCTGACCAACTTCACCATTAAATATATCGTCACACATTGAATTGTTAATATGTGAGCTAAAGTCTGTTTGTGTTGGATTGTTGCTCGTGCTAGCATTGGCCGTCGATTGCTGAGACGAGTTGGCCGAGTTAAGTTTAAAGCTAGTCGGACGTACCATGCCCAGCATGACTGGTCCTATTAGCGATAGAGCTGCATTGGCCAATTGATCACATGCAGTGTCAACAAATTCTTTGAAAACAAATTCGCATTTTGTCACTGCAGACACATTTACTAGCGATATTTGATTGTCTGTTCGACATTGACGCATTAGTTTTATAGTGCCAACACAATTTCTAATTGTGTTGTCCAAATTTAGGTTTAAACTAGCCGGACTTGTTTCCATGCATAGGACAACAAATAGTCTAGCTGTTGAATTTATCAAACGTTGAATGACTCTTTGGCATTCGTTTAGTCTATCGCCTTGTTGATTTGATTGAACAATTAATTTAAGCGAATCGATTAGAGTCAATAGCAATTGATTTGGACATTTGTGTATTAGAAAATAGATAAATTTGTCCAAGTCTTGACAAGAGCTTTGCATGTCAAGATAAAAACTTTGATCAAAATTAATCAAATGATTGTTGTGTTCAATTGATTTTGAGTCGTTGATCAAAAATATTTGCTTAAACGAGTCAAAGTCGGCAAATATGCGATTAAGTGCTTTGAGACTAAATTTTGGCGGTTCAAGATCGTGTTGCGGCATTTCGCCAATTTGTTGAGCTTTTTTCTTATTATTGCTATTTGTATTATTATTATTATTATTATTATTATTATTATTATTAATATTAGTGTTATGATTGTTGTTGCTGTTGTTGTTGTTGTTGTAACTGGACGATGTGCTAGACGCGGACGACACTGACGAATTGCCAGTGTGTCGTCTGTAGTTTTTTTGCTCTTGAATTTGACGCGCACAATTTTGTATTAAACTAAGCAATAAATGTTCACCATTTTTGTTCATTGAATTAAATAGCAAATTTGTTTGTCTAAGAAGTTTGTCGAATAGTTCAAAACGTTTGTCTTGATCGCCGGCAATAAGCGATTTACACTTGCACTTTTCCCAACAGTCACAATAGGCTGTTGGCGAGCTTTTCTTAACACGACACTCGTGGCCTTTGTGACAAGTGCGCGCACACTCAGTGCAACAGCACAAATTGCCAACTAGACTGCATGTCTTGCACTCGAATATGTCCTGAGTGATGTGGTTGTCGCCCGTCCATGTAAAACTGCACGTGTCATTTGCACACAAAACAAATAGAGGCGACTGATCGGTGCGTGAGCCAACTGGATAAATTAGATTTGTAAACAATAGGTCTCTATTGTAGAAATTTGCCTCTTTGTCTTGTTGTTTAATGGCCTTGGTGATGTCTATGCGCAGACGAAGAGCTATGTCCAAAATGAGCAGAGCAGCTTCGTAGGCGCGCACACTAATTGCATACATGAACGGCGTTTCGCCATTTGTGTTACGATGAGCTAACAAATCAAGCAAATAGTTTACGTTTGCTGGTTGATTTGAATTGTTTGTTTTAGTGCTCAATTTGCCATTGATTACACTCGAATTTAAAAGTAAATTTAAAATTTTGAGCGAGTTTTCTAATTTGTCTTTTTCGGCTAGTTTGACCGGAGCGAATATTTGTGTCAAGTTGGGCTTTTGTTGTTCGGCAAGTGGAGGAAGTGGCGGAGGCCAAAACGGCACTGGACTAGCGGACGCATTTGAGCCGTCCGAAGAAAACGACTGAATGTGCATGGACGGCAAAGAAATGTTTATTTTCTTGTCGCTTTTGGGACTTTGATTTTGAAACGATACACTCCATGGTCTTTCTATTTTGTTCGTTGGCTGAGACTGGGACTGAGCGTATCCAGGCTCTGACGTGTCCGAATTGGCCGCTTTTATTTCACACAAATTACTCGATACGTTCAACTGATTGTTTGATATTGGCGAACAACAGTACACTGCTGCGTGGATTATGTTGCGATTTCCATCGCATCGTTCGTTTATAATTCGTTTTAGACGCTTTGAAAGTGCGTTTGTTCCCAATTGACTCAAGTCTAAATTAAATTATTTAATTTTTTTTCTTAACAAAAATTTTTATTTTTTTTTTCTAAAACATTTTAAACACAATATTTAAAAATAGAAAATAAAAAAATAACTAAAAAATTTTTTTTTTTATTTATTTACCATTTTCCAATTGACGTAGAATTTTCATAACTCTATTTAGATCTGATCGCAGTATGCTAGCCATTAGTTGTTCTATTTTCATGCTGAACAAGGTGATAAAGTGAATTTTTTTTCTCTGATTTGTGCCAAGTGTTGTTGAAGGGCTCTTTGTTAATTTTAAATTTAATTTTATTAACTAAGCAAAATGAAAATATAAAAATTTTACCTTGACAGGAATGAGCACTGTTTGTGCAAATGATTTGATGGGAAACAAATTTTTCCATTCTGGGTCTTTAAGGGTGTTTGAAGCGTGCAGATCAGTGAACGGATAAATAGTCGAATTTCCATCAAATAATGTAAACATGCAAAACTAGTTTTTAAAAAAAAAAGAAAATTGTTACATTTAAAAATTAGTTAGATGAAAAAAAAAATAAAATTACATTTGGTTCGTCAATTGTTTTTAACGATATGTTGTTTAAATTGTTGCCACAAAAAGCAGATACACAATTTGTGGGAAATCGTTTTTCTTTTAAAATTTTGCCACTTGTCAAATCGTATTGTACATAGACAAGAGAGCTTTCTTTGCTAATAATTGCATGAATAATGCCTTGTTGTGCACATGCGGTTAGAACGTTGGTTAAGTCGGCAAGTTTTTTCGGATTTTTTTGAACAAATTGATCACAATTTGACTTTAGCGACGAATTGGACACCTCGGCAAGTTGTAATTGACTTTTGGCGAATATTCGCGTATTTTCCAACGGATCACCATCTGCTTTTAAATCATTCATTCTCACAAGAGCATAATCACAATCTATTTTAATAACTTGACCGAGTATATTGTTTGTTTTGACATCATCCATTAGAAATACATCGCTCAACAGCCAACTTTCTTCTCTTTCATCTTTTTCCATGTCAGATTCGTCTCGCGACTCGTCCAAATTGGCTCTCTTATTCTCTTGATTCAAGTATTGCTTTTTGCGCTTAAGAGATCCCTGAATTACCTGAGTTTGTGGCGAGGTTAAATTGGACGAATTTGAATTAGGATTTAGCTCGGTCAGAAATGAGCTTGCTTTTTTAACTTTAAATTTGTAGGCTTTATTCTCTCGATAGGAAAATATGTGTTCAGTTAGTTGACCGACAAACGGTTGGCCTTCTCGCACTGTCAAACCAAATGAACCCGTATTGAAAACGGGCAACGATTTCAACGAGACCAGTGAACCGACCACGATTTCAGACAAATTTGATTTGGCTTTTGACTGCATTTTGGCTTGTTGTTTTTCAAATGCTTTTAGACGAAGATCGTATGGCATTAGACCCCTAGATTTAAAAATTTATCCATCAAATATATTAAAATTAATTATTGAACTTAATTTTCTATTAGATAAGGGTCAAAATTTTTACATTATTTTCTTAAGATTTTACAAACATAACAATTTCAAAAAATTTCAAAAACAAAAATAACAATTTTTTTTATATTTTTGATAAATTAAAATTTAAAAAATTAAAATATGCTTTAAAAAATACTGCAACAACTAAAATAAAAACTTCATTTTCTTTTTTTTGTCTTTTTTTTACCACTTTTTTTTTTGGTAAAAAAGTTGCAGTGTTTTTTTTTTTTAAATACGCTTCATTTTTGTAAATTTTAATTTATCAAAAAAGGAAAAAATTTTTGTTCTTTTTGTTTTTGAAATTTTAAATGCCTTAAGTAAAGCGCTTTAGTGAAATTTAGTACAAAAGATAATGGTTCATAATGCTGAGACTATTTTGATAATTGTCAAATTTGGACATGTAATGCAACATTAATATTTTGTTCTGTTCAAATGTTCTAAATTACATAAATTCAACAAATGTTTTGTTTTTTTTTAAATAAAAATTTCAATTAATTTTTTGAAATGAAAAAAAAATTTTTAATGGAATTAAAAAAAAGACATACCACCAAAAAACAGAACCAAACGATGTTCTAAAAACAGTGAACAAATTAGATGTAGACATTTCGATTATTTTCTCATTTGGCAAAGAGTTTCTTTCGTTGGCAAACGGCATGCATTCAGTCTCGTATTTGCTAGTGAGATTGGGCAAGTCGACCGATTCGTCGAACCAACAGGCCACTTTGCCGCTCTCGGTCCAACAACATCCTCGTATGAGTGAACAAGACAAGCCGACTATTTTCTCATTAACAAGTCCAAGACTGGCACTCTTGGGGTGATATAAAATCATTTTAAGATTATTTTGTTCGGCCTCGACCGAAAAAGGCATGTCCGACGACCATTTCCATTGATGCAGTTTGCCCTCTTTTGATACAGCAACAAGTTCCGAGTGAAGACTAGCAATGCGTACAAACTGTGGCGTATCGCCTATTTTCTCTATCCAATATTGAACGTTGTCTCCAAACGTAATCGAACTCTCACTACTATTGGCACTCTCTTTGCCACCACCAGTCATGTTCGAGCCATGTTCACTTTTTTTCATCTTTTCATCCACGTCAGCCGTTCTATTGAACAAATCATCTCTGTACGACTCGTACCATCTATTTTCTCTAAATCTGTAATTGGATGTCTTGCGTGTGCCGCTCGAGCCAGTGTCTCTTTCGTCCAAATTTCGACTGCCAATAATCGAATTACCGAATCGTCTAATTAGACGAAAATTTTCTTCGTCAAACATGCCAATCGATTGATTTTGATTTGAGGAGGCGGTTTGTGCGGATGCGGCAGCGCCATTTGACGAAGACGACGACGACGACGATGAAGACGAATCGTTTTCGTTTGTAGTTGTGAGCTCAGAGTTTTGTGCATTTGTTGAATTAATGTCGAGCAGTGACATTAAATCGTCGCCGTGTATGTACGGCTCGCTCGATTGACTTTGATTGCTCGACGGCACATTGGACGCCGGATTTGTGTTAGCAACCGCAGCGGCCGCGGCAGCTGCAGCAGCCACAGCGACCGCCGACAACGGATCGTCGTCCTCGTCGGTTTGTTCGTCGCCCTCGTCGTCGCGTTGCAGCAAATTGTTAACTGCCAAATTAACGTCCAAATTGGTTCGTTGTAATTCGCGCATAATAACCGAACGTGACTTTGATTGTAGGACATTTTGAACGTTTTCGATTAGTGACTCGGGCACAGCCGGAGCCGGCACTATCGAGCTAGGTATCCGAGAGCTTCCTACTATAAGACTATTTACACGGCCACGTAGTATGTGACTGTTGTAGTGCGATGTGCCATGGCGTCTATTTCGCGACGAGCTCGGATTAAACACTGGATAGGACGACAGAGAGCTTTGATTTTGCACCATTAGATCGTGGCTTGACGGTATTATGAACGCTTCGCGCAAATTCGAATTAGAAAATGGTTGTCGCGAGTTATGACGATAAGACGAGGCGTTCGTTGAGCCTAATTTAGAAGTTTTTAAATTTCTATAATTAGTTTCATTAGTTATGTTATTATTAGTGTTATTATTACTTGTGTCGGTTTTGTTTTCTATTTTACATTTATAGTTAATACGACAAACGCGTCCGTTGTCTAATAAAAGAGCTATGTAATCGTTGCTTAGACATACCGATTCGACAACTAAATTGGTCAATTGTTGATTTTGCACAAGGCCGTTGCACACAATTTTGTCGCTTATGTCGTGTAATTTTTGCTCAAAGGCCGATTCGTCCGAGCGAATATTCGACTCGTCAGTACATGATACCGAATGGTATACTATGTGCAGTGTGTTCTTGGGCTCTTTGGCCAACGTTTGACACGGTTGGTCCATTGTCACAGTTATAATTTAATTCTTTCTTTCTAATAACAATTTTATATTATAAACCCCTGTGATGGATTTTAATCTTGTTGTTTATTCTAATTTAGAGCTATTTGATTTTTTTGTTTTGTATAATTTGTTTGTTTGAGTGGGTTTGAAATTTTGATTTTCAACCACGGACGGTTGAATACTTGAAATTTTTCAACTAAATATGAAGTACTTATATTTTTTTTTGATTATTAATAAATGATGATATGTGTTTGTGAACGCATTGAAATTATTCTAGATTAATTCGTAATTTCTATTTAATATTGAATTATTTTTTCCAGGCAATATGGACATATTTTTTGTCTTAAAAATACAAAAAATGTTTAAAAATATTTATTATTTATTCTCCAAAGTTGGTGTCCCCAATCTTTTTTATCTGTTAAATTTGAATTTTTTTAGATATTTTTTCCCACCGGCCAACAAAATTTTTTGACAATTCAGAGTCTCTTTCTCTCTCTTTCTCTGACTTTAACCAGCTTTACTCCTTAAAATATTCACTGTTTAGCAAAAGCTATTTTTTTGAAATTTACCAAATTTTTAAAAAAATAAATTGCTCAATTTAATTTTTAATTATAATCTTATGATAGAATTTTTAGAAATCGAAAATTAATTTCCCCATCTAATCGAGAAGAGCTTAAAAAAGACATAGACAACGAATTTTTTTTTTGGTTAAATTTCATAATAGCGTTTGCTTTATTCAGTGGTATAACTTAGAAACTGTCTTGCTTTAATCAAGTAAGTTTAGATTTTTAGATTTTTTTTTCTCACTCTTAAAATCATGCGGAAGAATCTGTTTCTAAATTTTATCATACCCAGACAAATTTAGCTGCTTGATTAATTATTTTTCTAAAAATTCAAATAAATTATACACCTATCTCGAATAAATTTGAATCAAATCTTGAAAAATATTTAAAGAATGAATTTTTTTTTTAAAGAAAAAAAATATAATTTAAAACGAAAAATTATCAAATATTCAAAAATAATTTAATTAGTCTTCCTATTTAAATATTCGATTACAAAAATTAATCACTGAAAATTTAACTAAAAATAAAATATCCAGCTAAAATTTAAATACTGACATAGGAAAATCCATTTTATTTTATTTTATTCATACAAAATTTTCTATTCGAAATTATAGTAGTCGAATCATTTTTTTTGTTGCTAAAAGAACCTCAGGGGTCATTTTAACCCTTTATTTAATTTTCAATGCCGAGTTTTGTTTTAAAGTAATTTTATTTTTAGGAAAAAAATAAAATTCTTCTTTCTAAACAATATTGGCATCTTTGATTCATATGTAAGCATGTTTTTTTTCAAAGTTTTTTGACATAAATCAAGAAAAAAAAATTTAAATTAAAATTAAAACTGAACTAAATTATATTTTATTATTAATTTAATCAATAATACTAATTTAATACACATATGTTTTAGAAAATTTATTCGTAAACAGCTTGGCATTTTGAGCATCTATTCTCTCTAGTTGCATAACAAATCCACAATCCAAAAGGAAATAATAAAAAACCTACTAATATACCGTACCAAGTAGGACTTTTACTTACAAAGCCTTTTCTTTTTATTTTTGACAAAATTTTTTTAAATCAAAAAAAAAACCTAGCGTATTTTAACTTTACTTGCACACAGGACAACCACCCAATTCAATCACTTTGGACGAATAATCGTTTAAAGTGCTAGCCGTAAAAAAACTATCTGTAAATTTAATTTGAAAAAGCTGGATTATTTTTAATACTTAAAGATGGCGAATACCTTTTTTATAATTCAATTTATCGTAATTGATATCAAGCATAAAATTTCCGACATTATTATTTTTGTCCAGATCAATCATTACTAAATTTTAAAAAATTTTGTTTCAAAAAATAAAAGAATTAATTTTTTATATCCTTAGAACATCATAGCTTGAAGCATGAAACTACTTTAGTTGAGCTTATTAAATATATGTTTTAAATTGTAAATGACCTAAAAGCTCTAAATCACTGAACCAAAACGAACAATTGTTGTTTTTTAATAACAACTTTACCTATTTTTATGTTTTTCAAGTTCAATTGATTCAAATTTAATATTTTTAATACTTTTAATTAATTTATTTATTTATTGATAAAAAAAGATTTTCATAATTTTATGAAATATGGAAATAAATTAAGTTTTTTTTTTATTATGTTAAATTAAAAGATTAACAGAGACAAGTATTAAGAGTATTGTCTATAAAAAAGAGATTTTAAAAAAATTGCTTATGAATTAATTAGCCATAAATTGCGCCACAGTTTCTGCATCGTTTTTGTTTAGTAGCCAAACAGCAAAGAACGCCAAGAGGAAAAAAGCAAATAGCACAGCAAATTCCACAACAAGTATAATCGTCTTCAAGGACCCCAACTCTTTTTTTTAAATCAAATTAAATTAATTTCAAAAAAGAATCTATTTACCTGCATGCTGGACAGCCACCTACTAAAATAACTTGAGTCTGAATAATTGGTATGCTCTGATAATTTGGCTGAGTCTGAACGCTTGTTTGGTTTGGATATTGAGACACATAGCCAATCTGACCTTGAAATAAATCAATAGCCAAAATAAATGACATAATATTTTTTTACTTTGCTCGTAAGTTGGTGGAGCGTTTGTTATTTCTTGTTGATAGGAAGTAGATGGAGCTGATGGCTGCAATATTGGTCTATTTTCCTCATCATATCCACCCATTATATCTAGAAAAAAAAATTCAAAAATTTAATTAAAAAAAAAACTTAATAAGCGTTTTAAAACACTTTTTTTTTAAATGGATTTAAATTAAAAAAATTTCAAAAAATAAATTTATTTTACATTTATCTAAATAGATTAGATTTAAAAAGAAATTTTCGGAAATTAGATTAAACTAGATATTCTAGATACTAGATTATTTAATTGAGTTTTGATAGATTCGGGCATTGATTGTTGATTATAAATAAAAAGAAGTTTTTCAATTTCACTCGAAATTGTGTCCATTACTTCTTGAGCTTTTGAATCAGAACAACCTTGGTCATCATTGGAATCATCTAGTTTTGTCTCTTGATTTGAAATGGTAGTGTCCATGGCGCACATAATGGCATTCATTGTCTCATCAAGTCCTGCACATTCGTCAATTTTTTGACTCAATAGATCCTCTTCTTTTGGCTGATGATGTGCTTTAAGTCTTTTCAACAATTGACTTCGTTTTTCATTGTAAAAATTAATTTCATCAAAATTAGTATCAATCGAAATTTCGACCAAGTAATTTAAAATCAAGTCATTTAGATTTTTATTACTTCTGCTTAATTGACAAATTATTTTGTTGTTTGACTCGTTTGCTCTGCTATACTCGTCCAAACATTCTAGGCTAAAAAATTTAACCACACCACTTGAGTCATTTAACAATATTTCAAACAATTGCAAGATTTTACCCACAATTTTCGACTCATTTATTTCTTTTTTAGACAAATTACGCAAGAACAAACTTGCTTCTAATTTTATATTCAAAAAAGCTGGTTCGACACCACTGTTTATCTTATTCTCATAGTTTTCGCAACAATTTTTAATAAAAAACTCTAATAAAAAAATTATATTTTCATTAAATGATGATTTAAAATTACACTTTAAGCAAAGACTAGCATAAATTCGAGCACATACGCAAATTAATTGAAATATTCGTTTAAAATTGTCCATATTTAGACTAAATTGTTTGCTAAATAGCTGATTAGGGTCCATTTTACGGCCCATTTCGGCTTTATATTGGCTAAAATGATCAAAATATTTGCTCAAATTGGTAATTTCATTAAGTCTCAAAAATTGAGAAATTATTTTAAGCATTTTTTCAGCCTGTTCTTGCACTATAGTCGTCAATTCACACATGGTTTGGTCAAAAAAGTCATCGACTAGACCTAAAAGCTCGCCAAAATGATTGCTTTCTAAAAAAACAATACATTTTCTCATCCACAATTGATCACTAGACATCTTACTCTTTTCGACAAACAATTTAATCAAACTTTCGAATAGTTCACTTGTTTTTGCCAAGATATTGACAATAAATGTTTCTTTTTTGGCATCGGGATTTTTTTTTAAATAAGGCAAAATAAGATTAAAGCAATTGAAAAAGCGTTTACTAATGTAAAAATCTTTTAAATGTGATAAGCTCATTTGAGAGCACATTTCTACTATTTGAATCAAAACAAATCTTAGATTACAATTTTTCTGAAAAATAGTGCACGATCCATTAGATTCATAAGCTTCGCTTAGAAATTTTACAAGTTTAAGAAGATTTTCATTTTGATTTGATTTGATCAGACACTTGGCTAAGCACACTAGTAAATCAGAACTCAATTGAATTCTTAATGCGTAAAATTGGTATATATTTTTTTGGTTTTGAATATTTTCATCGATTAGGTTGTTAGCTATTAGCAAATTATTGAGCAAAAAAAAGACCACCGATTCTGTATTTGACTTTAGTATGCGTAGAATGTATCTTGATATGCAAATTAGTAGAAAATGATAGAATTCTATTCTGACAAACGTTTTTGCCTCGTAATTGCTAACAGTTAAAAAATTGAAGTCTAAGTTTGAAAAAAATTGATCATTATACAAAAAATAGGTTGGTAAACTTAGATTAATAGATGACAATTCAGCTAAATTGAAAATTTGATTCAAATATGCAGGGCTATTGACCAAATCGAAGCTCGATTTAAACTCTTCTTGATCATTTAATTTTGCTTTGTTTCGATTTATAAAAGTCAAGTAGAACAATAGAATATCATGTGAGTGATCTTGTTCAGAACAATTTGATTGAGTTGGTGAGAAAATATGCTCCTCTTTAAAATCTTCAATTTTTTTAATAAAATAATTAGTTGTATTCATGTAATTTGCATAGTTGGAATTTGACTCGATTAACTGTAAAAGTGACTCAAATAAAGGAGAAAACTCCTTAATAAAATCAAGTTTTATAGACACATAATCTTTAGGAAGGTTAACTAGCTGATTTGACTTAAAGTCTGTTTGATTTAAGTCATTTGTCAAACATTGACAGTTAATTCTCGACTCGGTCAGTAGTATCGAATTGATTGAGCTTAGTAAAATTGTAAGCATGTCAAAATATTCATTTTGAAGAAAATTATACAAATCATCAAAATACAAGCCTAGGAATGATTTAAGTATTTTGGCCAAAAAAGCACTCAATTTAATTACTTTTGCTGTGTCAAGATATATGTTATTTTTAAGAGTCATTTGACTTCCGATTACACTGCTCATATCTGACACTCGATTTGATTCATTCAAACTAAGCCGGCTCAACGAGTCTTTAATATAATTTAAATTCAAATTTTGATCGTCATATATTAAAATGAATATTTTTTTGAGCAAAAATTTTCCATTTTTCTCTATAAAACATTCGCTGCTAGTGTAATCGTTGAGTAAAATTTTAAATTTTACACACAATTTAGATATCATTTTCCAAACAAATACATTTGATTTAGCATCCTTGAAGTTTTTTATCAAATAAACTAAATACTTTGTTAATTTAAATAAATTTTGTTTATTATTTTCTTCATTTAGATTAGAAATTTTGCTCTCAAACAAACTAGACGCCTTAATTAGCTGGGCACTGAGCTTAACCTCCGGTCTATTGTTTTGCTGTGACAAAGATATTCTTTGACTGAGTTCTTTTTGAGTTTTAAAATGATTGCATAAATGCACATAAAGATGAAAAGTGCTTAGCATAAACAAGTCAATTGATTCGAATTTAATTTGACATGTTGTTTTAGCCAAGTAGTCATATATTGAGTCCACAGAGATCAAAAGTGAGGCCATTTTAGCTTCAAAATCACTTGGTGTGTGCACAAGAAGCAAACTACAGCTCGAATATAGCTGATAGCTGACTGACTGAAAAAAATTCTCATTGCATAACTGTTCAAATGTGAATTTGGTCAAGTGGTTCGAGCAAAATTTTGAAATTTGTTCGATTACTATCAAGTCGTTGTCACTCGGCTCACAATAGCTGTCTAGTGATAAAAATTCCAAATCATCCTCACTCAAATCAAACGATACTGTTTCTATAGTTTTATTTTTTTCAAAATATTTCACCAAGTCTTTTAAATAAAAAATTTGATTTTGACTTTTAGATAATTGTGACATTTAATTTCGTAATTATCTCTTGTATACTAATCACAAGATTAAAAATGGAATTTTAAATTTTTAGATTTTTCTAGTACATACAGACTAAATTGTTCAAAATTAAAAGAATAAAGTAAATTTTTGTTAGTTTTGTTTTAAAATTTATTCAAATAGAAAAAAAAACAATGGGTTTTATCTTTTTCTTTAGGTGTTGTAATTTTATTGTATTTCTTCATGTTTTTTTTAAAACTATCAAAATCAAGTAATTATGAAAAATCTTTCTAAAACATTATTAAATTCGTTTACGATTTAATTTTTTTAAACGAATTTTAAAGTTTTTTTTAAAATTTTTTTTGTGACTTCTTGTCTCAAAGAATTTTTCCATCTCTCAATAATTTTAATTTTCATCTGCATTTGATCAATTTTCAGAATACATTAAATATTAAAACCGTCATTACTTTTATTGATGAAAAACAACAAAGAAATAATACTTTTGCTAATATTGAAATAAAAATATTCAATGAAAATAATAATTGACTATTTGTTTTTCAGGTTTTGAAGATTCTGTTCTATTGTTATTATATCTATTTTTTATCTGTACAGAAATAACATTAAATTCTATTAAAAAATAAGAAAATAAAAATAAAAAATTTAGTTAACTTAGACGGAAAAATTGATTATATGGAAAAAAATTAAAAATAGTACAGGTTTAAATTGATAATCAATTAAAATACTTTAAATCAAAAAAATTAATTAAAATAAAGATGCTTGAATTTAAATAAAAATTTGATATTATCATCAGCTTGTCTGAAATAGAAAGTACAAAATTCTTTTAAAAAAAAAACCTAAAATTGATTATCTGATGATCTTTTTTAATTCAAATTGGATAATAATCTAGCTTTAAATGAAAATTGTAATTATGTCATTGTAGACACATAATTGGCCCAAGTGATTATCTTAAACATGGTTATTTGTTTTTATGACATGATAAATAGCAAAACTACAAATAATTTAAAACAAAAAGATTCCAATCAGTTTTAATTTTTTAAACAATAAAAAATTTGAAAATTATGTAAGATCATTAGATTTACTAGATAAATTAGACCTATATAATTTAAATTTTTACCTCAAATAGTAAATTTAATCCTATTGAAATGAAAATATCTAATATTCCTTTTTAATAATTAAAAAAAAAAGATTAATTTTTCATTAGCAAGAGTCAAATGTCAACAATTAATTTTACATGTACATAGTTAAATATTCAATTTATGGCTAATATTTCAAAAAAGTACTTAAGTAGCAGAGCATACGTAAAATAGTGCGGAATTGAATGAAAACTATTTCAATTTAATTTTCAATCAGACTCAATCATTTAGAAGAAAATAAAGAAACAATCTTTCCCAAATGTGTTTAGTTCTCATTAGTCTAAAGTTGGTTTAATTCAATAAAATCTGAATATTTTTTATTAATAGAAAAAATTTGTTGATCGAAGTTTTATTCTAAGACTAAGCACTATTCTACTTATTTGAAAACTAGTGAAATTTTATTTCTATTCCCTCTGAAAGTTTGCTTCTATAAATCATGCTGAACCAATTTTCGACATTTGTTTCTTCAGGCAGAAAAATACTGTTCTTGTACCATCATAATTATATTTATTTTTAATTACCATTAGAACAAACTTTTTTCATTTGAAAAAAAAAATAAGAATTTAAATAAAGCTAGTTGATTTCTGAATTTGTTTAATTTTTAGTTAAAATATTTGTCGAATTGGTTAATTTTTTTTTTTGCAATCATCGTAGAACAAATCGATATTAGTTTGACAGATGAAAGATGAAAAGAAAGGGCTTTTAGAAACTTTTTTTTCAAGTACTATTAAATTCTTATCTAATTATTTTTCAACTTTCAATTAACATGTGTAATTAATTAAAATTGACTAAAAATTAATTGTTTAAGATTAAGTATTTGAGAGCTTTTCGGAAATTAAATAGGAAAAAATCGATTTTGAAGCAATAATCAACTAAATAAAAAAGTTTAATCTGACAAATGAAGAGATTTTGAGAAATTGATTCAAACTTGTGAACGCAGCTCTCAAGGATTTATTTCCATAAGAAGAAAGCACAAAAATAAATATAAGCATAAATGTCATTTAGAAATACATCATTTACATTTCATATTTTTTTATTTATAATTAAAATACTCTATAGCATTGATAAGCTATCTTATTAAAGCTAGGATTAAAAAGGACCGCTATCGATTTATTCAAAGCCGATGGTGTGAATAAAATAAAATAAAACGAAAGATTAAGTTTTATTAAAAACTTCTGGCTATTGTACTAAAGAAATCAATATTTTTTTTTCATAAATCTTAAATGTAAATGACATAAATATTTTAATCGAGTTAATAACATTACGTAATAGAATAGTTTTTTTTAATTAGAAAATTTTAATTTCAAAATTAAGTAGAAAATTAATTTTTTTTTATTAATATTTGAATTTATGCATTTAATTTCCTTAAGTAGCTATTGACGCTTTGAGAAGCAAATTTATGCTAGACTGCACACTATTAAAATTAAGTTTTATTACAAAACATCGAAAATCACTTGGTACTAGCGCTGAATCGAGTGAAAAAAATTAAGAAAGACTTCCCGGCACTTTTTTTTTTGTTTTTTACTAAATGCGTGTATTAGCGGCAGGGGTCATTTTCTAAATGAGTTTTATATTAATTAAAAATTCAAACAAAGCCAAATAAACAAATAAAATAGAATCAGAGCAAATTGATAAAAATGGATGAACCAGTATACTAGAATAAGAACACTTGGTAATCGACTCGGTTTATTTTCAGCATATCGATTTTATTTAATATTGAACAAGTTAATTAATTATTTGAGCAAATTTTTAAGTTTTCATTAATCATTTTTTTTTTTTGAAAAGACATCTTTTTCCCCAATTTTTTTGTTGCATTATCAAAACACTAATCTTAAGACTTGTGAAGCGAAAGAAGTTATTTGTTCTAGTCTAAGAGAGAAAATTATGAAAATTTTTTCCTGTTTGTTTTTTCAGTCCATCAATTCTTGTGTTTTAATTTAAAGCATTTGTTTTAGAGAAATGAAATAAAGAATAAAAATAGCTCTCAATCAAATTGAGGCATAATGAGAATTTTAATGGTCCTCAAGGGTTTTTGCGGGGCTAATATCAAAATTGTGCCCCGACTAAAAAAGCATAAACTATTTTAATTCGCAAAAAGACCGATCCATTTTGATCTATTGCGCCTAGTAATTTTTTTGTCTTTAAAAAAAAAATAAAAAAAAAGAGATAATTCTAGTTTATAAGTTTAGTGATTTATCAGGTGAAAAAAAAATATATTAACTATTTTCTTTTTTATAATAAATAAAATAAATTCATGCTGACTTAGGAATTAAGTTAGTCTAATCTAATTTTAATGACCAGCAGTCTGATTTGTTTGCTGATAGAGAACATTCTTTCAGCATATTTTCTCTAAATTTTTCGTGATTCTATCAAACTTAATAAAACTTTAACTAAGAATTTATTTTTTTTTTACTTTAATATCAATATTGATTTTACACAAATGACTTTGGGCATTCTAAGTCACTTTTTTACATATTTAAATTAATTTTTGTGACAATTTCCAACAAAATAAAATATTGTACTGTTTATTTAAAATAACTTTATGCGAACATATGTTGTGTATGCTGAGTGAGTTGAGCACGTAAACATTAAAATTGTCAAAGTGCGTCAATTCGAGTTTCATCCGCGGGCAATCGCTAATAAATTGCTTCAAGTCGATTTTGTCAATAAATAGTATTCGCGTGTTTCAGTCCAGATATTTGGGAATATACGGGTGTCATTTATCACCTACTTAAATTTCAAGATTTAAAAGATAAATTTTAGAGAAAGCATGTTTGTTCTCAAATTTTCTCTTTAGATTTTCTAATCCATGTTAAAATGAACGAGAAGAAATTCCATTAAAACAAATCTCTAATTGAATTTAATTCTCTTGAAGACCTTCAATTTGGATTAGAGATATGGACCTTATTAAATTTCACCACTATATTTTGGAGTATTGTTTTTAATTAAATTTAATTTTCTAATTATTTTGATAAGCAAAAGCTGTTTGGATTTTTACAGTTTGATGAGCAAGGCAAATCTAGTGGGCAATTTTTTGTTTATTCAAATATTTATGAAGATAAGAAGTATTCAGAATTTAATGAGCTCTTTGTTTTCTTCAAATATTCGCTTGTAGCCTTCTGAAACTAAGAAAAAATATCTTATGCAAATATTTAATCGCTTAATTGCGATAAACTTAGTTTTAAATCAGGTAAAAAAAAGTGGTCTCGAGACCGAAAGCTCTAAGTATTCGCTACGTAACATTTAATATTTGTTTTTTTTTTATGTAGTTTCAAATACCCGAAAAAAAACTTTATCTTCCCAAATCTAAGTATTCTAATTTTGAATAGATTTAATTTCAGGCCTAATTAGGTGAATTAATCGAAAAATATTAGAGGTTACGTAACTCTCAGACTTAGTCACTTGACACAAACTTCCTCTAGCAAATTTTCCTTTTTTTCTTGATTATAGCTAAATTTTTTATCTATAAACACAACAAAAATAATTTATATCTGTTTTTATCCAAAGGCTAAAGATCCTAATTTCTTCCATAGATTAGAACAGTTTGCATTTTTAGAACAAATTTAATCTAATTTATTTTTTCTAGCAAATATTTAAAAAAAATTTTCAGCTGGACATATAGCAAATAAAAAAAAAAAACAGATTTTTTTTTTAAAACCAAGACATAAGAAAGCAAAATGAATAATTCGGTTTATTTTTATTCAAAGAAAAAAAAATTTCTAAATAATTATCAGATAAAGGAACAGTAAATAAATAAATTTTCAAATTATGAAATTAAAATAAATATAATTGTGCTTTTATTCTTAATTTATTTATTCAATTAGTAATTAATATGACACAAAATAGATTTTCTAAAATTTTCACTTAAATCGGCTATTTTCTAGATGACAGATGACTCGTAACAATTTTTATTTATTTTTTTTTTGACACAGAATAAAATCGATATTTTAAACTAGACTGATTCGAATCGAGATAATATTCTCTCATTACCTGCAAAATAAAAAAAAAATAAGATGGAATTTTAATTAATTTTTAGATGGTCTAGTCTAAATGATACAAGGCTACGCAATTAATTCACTCGATTAGCCTAATGTGCTAAACAAAAAGTTGACCCATTTATGTACTAGTTTGTCTTGTTTCGTGCCTTTCTCAAACATTGGTGTCTTTAAAATTTGTTTGATCTCATCTTAAAGTTGATTAAGAGAAAAAAAAATATATTTAAGATCATGCGAGTACTAATCACCTTTAAATAATTAAAATTTTAATTGAAAATAAATGCAGACATGACTTAAGCTAGACTAACTAAAATAAAATAGAATATTTAAGCCATCAGTTAGTAAGAAGAAAAAAATTAAAATGGTCATTTAGTTATGCCTACGTGTTAAAATAATACTTTAATCTAAGCTAATTGAATTTTATCGATTTTCCTTTTTATTTTTTAAACAACCTTTGGTCCCCAAATATTAAATTACAGACCAATATCCGTATATTTTTCTAGACTTGTTTTTTTTTTTTCTTAAGTTAACTGAGTGTCAATGATTAATTTGACTGGACTAAAATAGCTCGGTCTTTTTTTTTATTTTTATTTTGTTCTATCTCATGTCAACAAAATGTAAACATTATTCTCTAATGACTTCAAATGACGGTTTTTGCCAATTCTCAGGGATATAATCATCTTTATTTGGGGATGTTTTATTGTGTGACTAAGATCTGATATCGTTTTAATTATATTTTGTTTCATTTGAATAATTTAAAACATATATTCAATCAAGCGAGTAAAACAAACTATTTTTCATTAATCTTTGAATTATTTCATGCGACCAATATTAATAGATTTAATTTAATAAAATTAGCATTCTTTAGAAAAAAAAATATTGTGACCAGCTTCAGCAAAAAGCTTTATGGATTAGCATAAAATGATTTTTTTGAATCAACTCAAATTAAAGTGCATTTATTAACTCATTGCAATGTATGCAAAAATAGATTTTATTTTATTTAAAATTTTAGTATTTTACGGTAAATTAAACAAAATATTAAATTAGAATAAAAATTTAAATTGTTTCTATTTTTTAAAGTCAATTTGAGTCAGAGCTGTATTTTGCCAACATCTTGGTCCGGTACGTGGACAAACCAGCAGCAAAAGTTTGCTTCAAATGACAAAGCTAGTTATATTTTTAAATCGGCAACTGTTTCCAACAAATACGAATCTGTTCAGCACAAATTGATAGACAAAAACCATTTTTTAAATAAAGGAAAGTGCATTAACCAAAAAGACGAACGATATTTTTTCTACAACAGGTAATTTTAATAGTTTTATTTTATTGATGCATATTCATTTTTTTTATTGTTTACATAGACATGAAAAATGCTACAAATGCCTTTTCGTAATTCAGCGTCATTTGAATGTAATACAATTCAGAGAGAGTAAAAAGAATCGAACAAAATTTTAATCAAATTTATTTATTTTTATATTTAAAGCTCATTGTGACGAGGAATTGACAAAATTTGAGGATTTATGTGACATGCTAACACCAGACTTGCCATTGTTGACCATGATCCGAGGTAAAATATAAATTATCTCAAAATACCATTAATAGAGACTAATTTAGCATGAATAAAATAAAATTAATTAAACTGATCTCTTAGGAGAAAAATTAAAGAATAATCACGTGATTTAAAAATAATTGATTTTTTTTTAAATAGAAAATGCAATAGCAGAAAAATGTCCATTTACTGAGTCGTATCAAATTTATTCAAAAGACAAAAGCTTAGTTAATCAGCCCACTTTCGGACATATTGAAGTACCGGAGCCCAAAACGTGCATTACCCAACCTCATTCAGACATTATAGCCAAGTGTTCAGATAAAACAATGTTGAGATTAAATTTTCAGAATTGCTTGGACATGAATAAAGACTCGAATAGAAATTTAAAAAACAGAAACGAACAAGGAATTAGTGCTAAATGTATTGCTCATTGGAACGAAGGAAATTTAAATTATTTAATTATACAAGAGAATAAGTATCAGACTATAGAGAATTCGATTTTGAATAAAAAATTCAAATGTATGGTTTACAAAGACTTGGACAGACCTTTCAAGAACCAAAATAATAATATTCTTAACCCGAGCAATAATTTAATTCAATTGAGTATTAGCGATGATGAGCTTTGCAGAGATTTTTACACAACTTCTGATGGTTCCAATAGTTTCACTCTAGCAAAAAGTATGCTTTGATTTTTTTTTTCTTTTTTACAAAATAAACATACTTAATTTTTTTCTTTATTAATAAAAAAAAAGGTTCAAAAGATGGCTCAGATTCGGCCAAAGGCGGTCTAAAGTGCACTTTTCCTAAAATATTCAACAAAAAATGGTCTAGTTTAGATCAAACAAACTATTTGTTCAAGACACACTCGAAAATACTTCAAATAAAAAATTCAAAACACTTGAAAATTAATAGTCAAACAGACAACTATTTTGAATTTAAATTTGGATGTGTTGAAATGTTGACAAAACATTTTATCAATAGCAAAGAAATGGATGTGACCGAGCTAAATGATTTGAAAAATTATGAACTTGAATTTTTGATCAACGATCTCAATGAATGGTAATTGTGAAAGAAAATTTTTTTTTTCTATTTAAATACAAAATTCTAATTTTCATTTTTAACTAAAAGTTCTTCAAAAAAAAAATGTATATCAATTCAATTTAGATCAAATTTTATTATTCATTTTAAATATGGTAATTAATGATAACAAAAAAAAAAGAATATTAAAATTTTATTTTAAAATTTTTTTCTAAGCTAATTACGACGAGTTCACTCAACAGTGTCTATACAAAGACATTATTTATGAAAATTTATTTTTTGGTAATTAAAAAATGATTAATTTTTTTTTTTTTTTAATGTGAATTTAATGATTTATTTGATTTATTAAGTTGATTCGAATATCGGAGTCGAGTGCCCATTTAGCAATAGAGTATATCAATTATTGAATGATAAAAATCAACTAATGAGAAAAAGAAGTCTGACGAGTAAAGAAAATCAATTTAGTCTAGTGTTCGACGATGATTACAACACAGAACCGGAATGTGAACATTTTCTCAAAATTGGATGCAAATCAAAAGATTACACAATTTTTAAAAAATGTAAATTCAACCTAGACGATGCTGATTATCATCGTAGAACTAAGCGAAACTCAAATTCGCCCTATTCATTAAACTATTACACTCACAACATCTATTTTGATTCTAAACTTCCAATTGTAGAATCGGAAACAAATCGAATTTGTCTCGCAAAATGGAAAATATTTAGTCCAAGAGAAACCGATGAACATGTTTATGTTGTTCTTAGTAAACAGCTTAATTCTCAAAACAATTCAATAACATGCTCTATTTGGGAAACTAGCAACAATCAACTTAAGATTAAAGATGATTATTCATTGAAATCTTGTTTGAATGGAGTAAAAATGAATAGATTTGTAAATAGCTATAAAAATTATATATCTAATGGATATTCAATTTCAGCGTCAGCTATGCTTTCAAATAAACTAAGCCGCGATGATCAAACAATTATTTTTGAATACTCAGGTACTTGCTCATCGAACAATTCGAATTTTGTCAAAATTTCTCATATAAATTTTTTTTTCCTATTTTATTTTTTTCTATATAATTAGAGTTTATTTAATTCCAATAACAGTGTTTGTTTATTTTTTGTTTTGGTTTTTTTTTTTTTTTTAAACTAAAAATCTACTATAGACGCATCATTTTATCGAGCCTTACTTCTTCTTTCTCATGTATAATTTTAATTTTGTACATTTTTAATAAAAACTTTTTTTTCAAAAAAATTTTTTTTTTTTCAGTTAATATCAGAAGCATTTTAACAGCTTTTAAATAATAAATGAATGCCGTAAATAGAATTTTTAATCAAATGACCAAATTCAATGCTATTTCCATTTGGTTTGAGGTGAGGTGTCCATTGAAGGGCTCATTTTGATATCCTTGATTCTTTCATTCTCATCATCACAGTCTTTTTCTCTTAATAAATTGAATTTGTTCTTGTGTATAGTTCAATTTTCGACATTGTCACAGGCCAGTGTATCCAAAGAATCCTCCTCAGACTTCGATGGTGAAAAGTGTTCAGGCTTTCTTTGCCAGATTCAGAAATTTCCCTTCATCCACTACTACGCATTTATGTTGATTTTACTACAATGTAGTAAAGTTTAATTTGTATTTCTCTGCTATTGCTGGTTTATTTCTAAGCTGGTCGTTAATGTCTTTGTACTTATAGTAGTACATTAGTAAATGAACATTCCATTTGTCATTTGACATTCTTTTTGGTCATTTAAAAGAATTTAATGTCAACTAGTTAAAATAAGGAAAGTAATAACAAAAATTAAATAAGAAATCTAATTTGTAAGTATAAATAAAATAACACTGTCAAAAATTAAAAAAAAAAAGTTTCCATGAATACCAAAAAAAAAATAATTTCCGGTTGATATAATTCAAATAAATATATTAATAAATATTTTTTTTAAATTACCGTTTATTATTTGATATTGGAATAAATAAAAACAAAAGTGGCTCACCAAAGAATGATTCTAGAATTAAATAACTAAATTGGCATTTAGCCGAGCAAATAGCTATTAAATTTTTTTAAAAAAATAAGGTTAGACTCAAAGTTATCTGATTTTTTTTCTAAAATACCAAATTTTATTTATTTGTAAGTAAGCTGGTTTATAATTAGCTTTAAAAAAATGCATCTATTCAAAATTTAACTTTAAGTTAGCTTAATTTTGATTTAAAGATATTGAAAAAAAAATTCACTTTTTTAAGTGATCATATGTTATAAGTAGTACGTAATCAAATTAATTTTTTAGAAGAAGGTAACTTTTCTTTTTTGTTTAAAAGACATTTACCAGAATTAAAAATAAAATAAAAACATAATTCATTATATTTTTGCTTATTTTTAATTAAAGAAATTGGTCTTTGAATTAAAATTATGAAAAAAAATAGTTTCTAAATTTTAAAATTAAAAATGACCTAAACATAAAAAAAGAAAAATTTTTTCGAAAGAAATTTATTTAATTGCAGAATTAAAATTCTTAAAATAAAAAAAGCCTTATGTTAAAAAACTTAAATAAAACTCTGCTAAAAATCTAAATTTCTAGGTTTCATTATTTTTTCTAGGCATATTTATTGTCTTGATTCTTTAAAATTTAAATTTTAAAATTGATTATACCCTTCGATTCGTTAATAATTTAGCCTTTAAGACAATAAAATCAAATTACTTGATTGAATAAGTATTTTATATTAGCAAAATGAGACAAATTATTTTTTTTTTAAATTTAAAAAATAAAAAATTTTAATTTTGGAGATAAAAAAGTGATATGAATAATTTATTGATAAAAAAAAATTTCAAATAACATTAGTAATCTTTTTTATACTCGATGGAAAAAAAAAACAAAAAATTGAACATGAAATTAAAAAATAAAGACAACTTTTTTCTAAAGTGTATCCTAATTTGATTGAAATATGGTAGCTTCAATGTATTTTAAAAAGCTGACAAGTAGACCAACGAAAAATAATTAATTTCACAAATAAGATTTATTTTACTAAATTGATCGATCAACAAATTCACAACGAGAATTTCAAAAATAGACTTTCGTTTTACCTGAAAAAAAAAAAAATACATCAATGAGATTAAATTGGATAAATTCTGGTTCGGCTATAAAAAATCAAATTACTAACAAACAAAATTTCGTATCTTCGTACGTAAAAAATTTACATATTTCAATTTTTTTTTTTTGTATAAAAATCGATTTGATCGACTTAGAAACGAAAATAAAAATAAAACGAAAATACTCGTTTTTAGCATTGAATCAATTGAGACAAAAAGAGCATGTCTTTTGTGTCCGATTGTGATAGGTAAAATAGCACCGTGTTTTAATTTAAAAATAGTTTAGCTAAAGCATAAGTTAAAGTTTTGCATTGAGTGAATTTGTTGAATGTTGGTCGAATGTAGCCTGTTGTTATTTTTGAATGATGATTTTTTAAGTGTTGCGTTTAGCAACGGATCAGTGTTTGTCATTAAAATGTCTTTATTTATTTCCTTGTCTTCAGCGATTTTGTTTTCGCCTATTGAGCTTTGTTTGATCATTGAAGAAATCGAACGCTCAGCCCACCAATGCTCCATGTCGAAGGCAACAAAACCGTCCAAATGGGGATATTGTTCATGTTCATCAACATGTTTTAATGGACCGTTTTGAGTGCCAATCTCACTAGAGTATTTATCCCACACTAAAACAAAGAAAAAATTTCATTTTGACAAATTGAGATTTAGAATTTTAAAAATATACTTGTTTTAACATAGGAAATACAAGTAGGATCTACAAGATCATCTGGCGTGGTCTCATTTTGTTCATGCTTTTTAACATTAATATATTTGTCGTGTTTTGCATCATCATCATTACTTAAATAAAAATGATTGATTTTTTTTCCTAGCAGTTTTTTTTTTTTTAAATAATCTAAGCTTACTATTTAAAGGGAATAATGGTTGTATCTACTTTAGTTGCATTAGATACACAATTATTGTTATCATCAACCAAAATTGAAGAGACAGACATTACTGAATTGATAATAGATGCTGGCGGTGAATAGATGGGCGATGTTTCTCCACTTGTTTTTTGCGATTTGGGCTCATTTGAGTTCAAACTGAGATTAGAGCTGCTTGTCGAAATGGTGCTGCATACTGAAGACGCCATATTGCTCGATGGAGCAACAACTTTTCTATTGTTGGCTATGTTGTTCAGACCCAACTTTAGTCCTGATTTTTGGCTCTTAAATCGAGTGTACATGGCGTTAGAAGCAATGCTCAAATCTAAAATTGATTCAAATATCAATAATTTATACTCATTGATAAGTGTTTACTTTAGAATAAAAGAAAAAAAAAGGTCAATGCAATTTATTTATGTTTTTTGTATTTTAATTATGGCTATATACTAACAGTATTAAAAGAGAACCGCGTTTTATACCCAAAAATAGTTTTGTAAATATACACTTGAAATACTTTTTTGAAGAATTTTTATTTGAATGAATCAGTTGTTAGATAATAAAATGAGAATGCAATAAAATGTGTGTTTAGCTAAAGATGGTTGCTGATTGAAAAATTGCCAAATGAAATATTGCGTTAGAATAGGTGTGTTTTTGGAAGCTTAGTTTCTTACGCTAGAGAAAAAAAAATTTATTTTAAAAGACTCTTTTTTCTATCAAGCTCAACCCTTTTTATATGAGGTTTTATTTTTATATTTAAAAATAAAATTAAAACTAATAGAATGATTTCTATTTTCATAAATTTAAATAATAGAGTGACGCCGTTCACTTTATATTGTTGCCATACATAAATCCAATGTTAGTTGCATACATTTCAAGGCTCAGACTAAACTAAATTTTAAACAAATTATTTAACAAGTCAATTATTGCTTGGTCTTAAACGTGAATACAAAATGCTAATAATTATATAATTTATTCTTAGTTATGTAATCATTTGAAAAATTTATTGATAAGATTGACTTTAGCAAATATCTGAGAGTCTATATACGTAAGGTTTTATCATCAAAGGTTAGATTGACTAGATAATTATTTTATTTTTATCAATATTTTTCATCTAAAATACCGATATTTTATCTTAATATTCAAGTTTAGTTTAAAAAATTGAACATTATAGATTAATTTTCTTTTTTGACTTCATGCCAATTATTTTTTATTTTATTTGTTTATTAATTTTATTTGAAAAAAAAATTCCAATTTTATAATATTTTTTTATTTTAAAAATAATTTAGTTTAATAAAAAAAACTGGATTTTTTTTCAGGTGATTTAAAAATTAGTTTATTAGAGCCTTCGAGATTTGTTAAAATAACCATAAGACAAAAATAATTCTATAAATGTATTCTCTCTCTATATATTTATATATTTTAATTTTGGACAATAATTGCTAATTTTTTTATTAAATTATTTGAATATATAGCCAAACATTAAAAGATATTAGAAAATCTTGCTTTTCTATTCAAGTAAAAGAGTTAAATAATTGATTGTATTTGTATTATATGTATGAGTTATTTAGTATATAATAAAATATGGCTAAATCTTTAGAAGCAAATAAGCTAAGTAGAAGATAAAAATGATGATTAATTTTAAAAGAAAAGCATCAAACTCTAATACATTTAAAATATGTATATGAATTGAAAAGTTTCAAATATTGCGAAGCTGAAATAATAATTTTGGTTAATAATTTGCGAATTAGAAATGTTTCAATTTCGTTTTTCATTTTCATTTTTGTTCAATTAGACTAGTAAAAAAATTCAAAAATTTTTAGAATTTTTTTATTCTTTGAAATTTTAATGCAACAATTCTAAACTGGCTAATTAATAAAATAATTTAAAAACCCTAAAAAAAAATGAAACTAATTTTCGGCTGGTTTGTGTCAAGAGATTTGAAAAAAAAACTCAATTTAATCGCAGACAAGTTACTTCTTGGCCTGACCAGATGAATTTATAAAAGCTGTAAACAAAAAGATTAAAGCTAAATGGTTACTAACCAAATCTTATATAAACTAATAGAAAATCTACCAAATGCTATTAATTTTATAAAAGGGTTAGAATTTTTTAAGTCTATCAACTATAAAATAGAAATTGTTTGCTAATTTTTTGCTTATGCAATATTAATCTAGACTTGAGAGAAAATTAAAAATAAAAAATTTAATCAAAAGTTTTCAAGTTCTTTTTATAGGTTCAGCATTAGTCCAAAGAGAATTTAGATCAAATAAAAAAATCATAAAGCCTTAAGCGATTAAATAAAATTTATTCTATTCAGGCATAATTTTTTTAAAAAAAAATATTGGAAATAAGATTTACATCTTAAAAATTTTATCTTATTTTTTAATTAATAATCAATTTTGATTATTTTAAAATAAATGAATACGAATACATTTATTGTTCTTCTAATACTGGGATTTATTTTTATCTGTTTTGTTCTCACATCTAGTTTGATCTCAATTTTAGTTTTAACAAATAGACCAACAAACGATAGTGTTCGTCTTGTTAATCGTCATTCAGTCAATAATGTAAATAAATTATTAACTAGTTTAATTGACAAAGCTGGCTTCGGTACACTAGAACAACAAAATGTACAAAAATTTAGTCATTGTTCACAAAAAACTCATTTACCTCGTATTCTAAATGGTCAAAATGCAACTCCACTCATGTATCCATGGATAGTGTCTCTTCGTCTATTTAAAAATCAAAATCTTTATGATCATTTTTGTGCAGGGGTTTTGATATCGGAAAAAATTGTTATTACAGCAGCACATTGTCTAATTAACAAAAAACCAAATGAAATTCTCGCTGTTTTTGGCCTATATCATCGTACTGATTTGTCTGATTTAGTAATAAAAAACTCATACCAAATATCAAGAATAATAATTCATGAAAATAATACAGAAAATGATATAGCCATTTTAGTTATATCGAAAGAAGTGATTTTTAAGAAGAATGTAGCACCAATATGCTTGTCAAATGAATACTTGATTGAAGAATTTTTTGGGAAGCAAGTAAATGTGATCGGATGGGGTCTTAGAGTTTCTAATCAACAATCAGAAATTTTGCAACAAACTCAACTTACACTATTGAACAAAAGTGATCCGAGATGTGCAAATCATATGAAGGAAACTTCTAAACAAACACTAATCTGTGCTTTACAAACAAATATGAACAAAAATTCTACTGACTTGGTTAATATGTCTACAATTTGCAGCGGTGACTCAGGAGGACCATTGTTCATTTTTCATAATGGCAACTGGTTGCTAATAGGAATTGTGTCATTTGTGCAAACGTATGTAAGCAGTGACAATCAATACTTATGTGATTCAAAATTGGCTTCCTTTTATTCAAATGTAATCTTTTATTACAATTGGATTAATAAATTTCTCATCTAATAATAATTATTATTAAACTTAAATTTTCCAAATTCTTTTTAAATTAAATTTTATGAAAGGCTTTTTCATTTTATTTTGGCAAAGTAAAATTTTTGATAAAATTACATTTATCAAATTTTATCAAAGCAATTTTAAATGTGAAATTAAATTTAAATACATTTTTTAGAAATTTTGATCCGTTTTCAATTTTTTAAAAATTGTTTAATTTTAAAATTTTGCTGTTGATCAAAAATTTTACTTTGTCTTTGGTCATTTTTTTTTATTTGACACTGATAAAAACATGTGTAATGGCTTAAATACTATGTGTTAATTTGAAACATACTGGTGTTTTTTGCTGTGTTCTTCAAACATATTATTCCAAATTAGCAAATAATGTGTATGCCATTATACATATATTTATGAGTTTGAAAGAAGAGAACTGAAAGAAACGAAACTCGCATTAGATCATGCAAAATTTGCCTCAAATAACTTGTTTGAATGGAGAAGACATGTAAACGCTTTATGCTCTTGTGAGATGTGAAGATAGTAAAAAAATTGAAATTCATCCCATAATTATATTTTATGATTTTATGAACAATTAGGTCCTGTGAATTTTGGTACAGAATAAAAAATTAATGCAAAAGCTTAAAACTTATTTTCTTAAACTTATTAACTAGTTTTGTGAATGCAACTTAGTGGAACTTACAAAGTTGCATCAATAGTTAAATTCAGAAAATTAAGTGCAAAATTTGCGTGAAATGCACGACAGCCAAATCGAGAGGGTAAAATATCATATTCCTTCGTTCAATTATGCTGCACCACATGCTAAGACACACTTTTAGATCATGCACCAAACTACATATCGCCCATGCTAAACAATTTTTATTATGAATGCATGGTGTAATAGCGTATTCAAGGGTTTAGGCTTTTATCAAGGTTTTTTTTTAAGACAATTTTTTTTTAATTGTGCATTTGGTGCAGCAACAAAATCACAAAGAAAAATTTGGAAAAATTGATTTTTTTTTTAATTTCAAAGTTAATCAACAGGCTAGTGCCTCATGAGTTTGATTAACACTTCATTTATTAAATTCATTGTTAATGAAAATATAAAATATTTAAGCTAAAATACATAAAATTGTAAAAATTTAATAGAGTTATTGATTTAATAGTAATTTGGAAAAATTAACAGCAATGTATTTAAATTAAATAATTCAAATTTTGAAAAAAAATCTTTATAAATTAAATTTATGTTATTGAAAACTTTGAACGTTCTAAACATCAACATTGATTTCTTATGATCAAAAAAGAATTTACTAATCTTGAGTAAAAATATTCAAAAGTTTTTTCTCCACTTTTTGATTTTGCCATTGATTCAATTAGGTTATTGCTGTTCCTTAAAATATGGTTCAAATTTTTTGAATCATTTTTCTCTAATTTCTCTTTTAAATTGAGTGGAGAATTGCAATAAAAAAGACATCTGTAAGAGAAAGTTAAGAGCCCGTATAGCCGAGAGGTTTGCGTGTTAGTCATTCAAGCAGAGGGTCGAAGGTTCGATCCCGGCAAGGGGAGAGAAAATCTTATGAATGTCTCTGTAGTACGGGGCGCATGTTTTACACCCTTTTCATTAAAAAATGCGGGACCAGTTTCGACTGGGGATTTTGATAATTACGGCTTAGATGATCAACTCGATGCAGTCAACTCTGTGTCAGATCGGAGCCTT
>VANL01000150.1:0-58960 GCA_006352455.1 Brachionus sp. 'Tiscar'
ATAAATGCACGTTTAAAATAATTATTGCTTGTCCAATATAATTAATGTTCTTTCAAAGAAATTAATGCTAAATATTATTATTGTTCAAATCAATTAAATTAATGCCTATTTAAATATAAGTCGTTTTAAAATTTTTTTTTTTAAAAAAAAATTTTGTTTTAAGCATTTTTTCTCTAGCCTGGAGAAGTTAATACATTTAGAAGTTTTTTTTTTCAAAATTTCCAAAATAGGCTTATATCAAACCCTAGTGTTTTAATATTTTTTTAGTAAAACAAATAATAAAAAGTAATATCAAAATCAACTAATATTTTTTATTTATATTATTTAATTTTATGATTTTAGTGCCCAATATATAAATGACACTTAAATAGAAGAATTTAACCAATATTTTTTGTATAATTTCAATAAATATTTAATTAAATTTTCAACCAAAAAAAAAAGAATAAATTTTTAAAATATAAAATAATCCTAAAAATGAGACAAAGACAATTTAGACTAAATAAAAGAGTAAAAAAATTATAACCTATTTACAATCATTTTAGCTTATAGTTTTCGATCTCGAAAACAGTATTTACTGCCTCAAGACAATTATCACTAATTAAGTGTGGCTTTATAAGATTTGGATCGATTACCATGTCCTTGTGGGCCAAAGCCATATCAACACAGTGTTTATCGATGTCTCCTTGAAAAACTCCGGTCCTGACTAATATAGATCTAATGGACTCGGCCTGGGACACAAACTGGCTCTCATTTTCTGTATCCACATCAATTCTTTCATCAATTCCGGTATTCAATAAAGCCCTTCTCTCGCGTGATCTATTATTACTGCTTAATATTTGATTATACATATTGGCGCCATAAATATCAGTATCCAAATTGTCGCCAATGGCATACATTCTTTTGATCGGATTCGTATAACCGATGGATTCTGCATGCTCGTTAAGAACATTCTCAGCATAATAGTAACTTATCTCACTCGGCTTTCCAACTATCGCTGAATACTTCAACTCCTTCCCGCTAAGTTTTTCATAAATTTGCTCTAGGCAGTGTAAAAATGCACCATGACCAAATCGAGGCATTGATGCCTCGGCCATCCACACCATATCCGAATTGCAAGCCAATATTGGCAAGTTAGTTTCCGGAAAATTCACTGGCTTTTTATCAAGCTTTCCATTGCTCATTAAAACATCAATTATCAGTTGCAGTGATGTTTCCCATCTTATCGATTCACCAAACAATACTACTGCTTCAATCGGAGGGAAATATCTACCCAAAACACATGGCTAGAAAATTTTATTTATTCATTAATTATTTTTAATAAATTAAAATAAATTTTACAGCAAAATTTCTTCGTTTATGATCAACTACGTCTAAATGAGGATAATACTGACGTAGTTCATCAATTGTGATTACACTAGTAAAGCCTAAATTTTTTGCTATGTCAACAACTGGACCTTGGCCGGCTATCAAGCATCGTTTATTGTGAAAATTTTTCAATAGTTTTAAAGGACTGTGCGACATGACTACTTGATCGGGACTAATTTTAATGCCTAGTAAATTGCTTAGTTTTGCTGCTTTCGAGCTTTTCAGTTCATTGCCGGCATTTGTCAAAAATATGGTCGGTATGGTAAAATTTCCATTTTTGTCCGTCAGCTGTTTGATGCATTGTTTGGTCTGTGGAAGAATGGTTTTGCCTCTGATCAGCACTCCATCTATGTCAAAAACAAAGCCAAATTCACAGCTTTCGGCTTGTATTAACCTAGATTTCAATCGGCTTGTGTTTGACGAAATTTTATTAGTGTTCAATGAACGATTTAGTAAAAATTTAAGTAAATGACCATCATTTTCGGCACTAGATTTAAAGCACACTGTGTTACTAAGTCCAGTCTTAGCACACAATAGTCGAAAAGATGCTAACATTTTTCCTTAATGTAAATTTTTAATTTAAGACGGGGAAAAAATCATGCTTGTAAAATTATTTTTATAATAATTTTGAAATTATGAAATAGTGCGTAGGTTGCAAATAGACGCCTTAAATCCGAGTCAAGCTAGTTAAGTTAAGAGTGTGTGTCACACCTTCAGGTATAATTGTCGACTAAATCTAGAAATATATATATCTAGACTAACAAAATATTTAAACAGAAAATTTAGTTTTTAATTCAGACTTTTTAGTTACGTAATGAGGTAGTTATCAGATAGAGCAAACATTGGTATATGTTCTAAACATACTCATAAATTCGAAAGAGAAATGTTTCATCATAATGAGTCTTTATTTTCACTGATTGCTTTGAGAGCCAAAATTTTTAATTTATTCATTTGTTTGAATTTTAATTAAAAATTTGTCATTTGTTTGCTTTTATTTTCATCTATCTAAAATGTTAATTTATGCATTGTCTAGAAAGAGTTTGAAAAAAAAATAACTTCAAAAATATTTTAAATTATTTTTGAAAAAAAAAACAATTTACTTTTCATCATTATCATGTTAAGCAAAATTTTTAATAAAATTTTAGCATCAATAATTATAAAGTTTTAATTAACTAGTAAAAATTTTAAATAAAAATGCTTTTATTAATCTTAAAATAAATATGAAATATGGTTTAGATAAAAAGCCTTTGATTATTTTTCTTAGATTATTTATCTAGTGACTCAATCCGAGGGCTTAGATTTTTAGGTTTTTGCATTATAAAATTTTTTTTTAACCAAGTTTAAGCTAGAGATCTACTTTTTCTTCAAAAATCTAACAAAATATGTTTATACGCATTGAACATACTAATTTATTTTTTAAACTTGATTTTTAAGCAAAACGTCATGATTATCCTTTCTTTTCGCTGTTTTCAAGCTCTGAATTGTAATTTCAAAAAAAAAAATTCCTCCTTTTTAGATAGATTAAAATTTACTAAAATAAAATATGATTAAAAAAATATGGCAACATAGTGCTAAAAACTTTGTTGCACCTTTTTTACCTAAAATAATTTTTCTGATCTAAATTAAAGACAGAAATATAAATATTAAATTAATATTTAATCGGAGCCATGGCTCAAAAAGGTACTTAAGGGAGATGAGCTCCCCCCTATGATCCACAAGGACCGAACAAGGTTTAAAAAATAAAATAAAGACAAAAAATTAAACATCAATAAGATTTTAATTGATTATTGTTTTTCTTTACCAAAAAAAAGAAAATAAAGTTTTTATTTTAGGTAAAAAAGGTGCGACAGTTTGTTGCATCAAGTTGCAGTATTTTTTCAAGTGTATTTTATTTTAATAAATTTTAATTTTTCTAAAAAGAAATTCACAATGCGGTTTTTTACTTTTATCATTAAAAATATATTTATAATAAAATTATCCGGTTTTGGCCAAAAACAAAATGAGAATTTAGATAAAAAATTAAAAGACAATTAAAATTTATTTATTATTAAAAAAATTAAAAATAAATTTTACTAATCAAAGTATATTCTTTGATTTTATTCAATTCTAATTTTAATTAAGAGGCTTTTTACAAATGTACCCCTTCTCTAAAATATCTCAATATATTTTTTTTTATTAGCTAATCACGATATTTAGAAAGATTTTTAAAGAAACTACTAAAATTTCCAAAATTTTTTTGAATGACACAGCAACTTAATAGATGTCTTTCATGTGAACTTGGTCGTGAAATTTTGAAATATAAAATAACTATTATTTGCTAGATTTGATTACTGTGTTTAAAGAATAAAATCTTCAAATTGAATCCCAATAAAATGATTGAATTTTTTTCAATGAAGAATAATGTAAAAACTTGAAGTATTTTTTGTAAGAAATAATTTCCTCTAATAAGCCGAAATAGATTTTACTTTATCATTGCCAAGTATTTTATAAAATTAAAAAAAAATATTGATGGAAAACAGAATTATCCAACAATGACCCAACTAGTTTTATTTTAATAATTCAGACAAAAATCTTCAAAAAAACAATTTCCAATGTAATTGAATCGATCATTAGAAAAAATTCAAAGAAAGTAGTAAGTCAAAGTTTAGAATTGACAAATTTTTTTTAATTTTAAAGTCAAAGAATAAACCCCAATTTTTCAGCAAAAAAAAGGTAAATTTAAATAAATAATTAAAATTTTGATGCAAGGTTTGGATTTAGCATTACTACTGTAATTTTTGACCAGGGCCCCTCAAAGCCGAAATATCTCTTGTTCAAATCAGACTTGTATATAATTAACAGTTTTAAGTCTAAGTAACAAAAAATTAAGTCAATTTTATGACTTGGCTTAAGACTTGTGACTTAAAAACAAGTCTGTTTTAAATCCAATTTATGGACTTTTGCATTATTTGACAATTCTGAATGATTACAACTTAAAGAATGAAAGACAAAAATTGAAAAATTTTATGATTACATCAAAAGAAAATAAGAATTAGAAGAGTTGGAATATTTTTATTGCAAGAAGTAGAAGATTTTGTAAAAATTGTCCAAGGAAAGGCAAAATTTTCGATAATTTAATCACCAAAATATTCCTAGTATGAGAAAAAAATTATTAATTTTTGATCATTTTAATATATTTAACTAGTTTTTAGGTTTTCTCTGAGAATTCATTAAATTTTAGAAAATTGATTTTAAAAAATTAAAAACTATGATTAATGATTAAATGAAAATAATTGAAAAGCACTTAAAAAAATTTAAAAACCTTTATTTTCTATTTGAATAAATGTTTAGATAAATATGCTTTTAAAATTCCTATTAAATTATCAAAAAACATAAATTTTGAAGAACTTTACTTTCAAATAAAGACTTTTCAAACGTTTACCAAATTTACTCTTTATAATTTGATGATTAAAGTAAAAAAATAATAAAAAGCGCTTAAATGAGAATTTTATTTTCATATGATCAATTTTTATCTTTAGAAGAAAAAGAATGATTTTACTCGAAATTAACAACCGAGCATTGTACGAGACCTTGTGCGATTGTTTTGAATCAGCCATAAAGAGGTACAAAAATTTTGTGAAATTGCCAAGATTAATTTAGCAAAAAATAATTTTTTAGACAAAAATATGATAAAATATGCATAAATATATCGGATTTTGACGGTGTCGTTTATAACTTGTCTAATCCTAATGATGATACAACCAAACTTCAATTGAGCATTTTTCTACATTTTTACAAAGATTTACGTCAGCACGGCAGTGACGAAGTAAAAGGCTAATTTTAAATATTGTTTTTTCAAAAATTTTTTTAGCTGCTTAAAAGAGAGTACGGCTCATATTTGATGAGCCAGCCAGAAGAAAATTACAGCGTATCTCTTCTTTTCGATTTGACTAATTTACCAGAAAGTTTTGCCGATTTGGCAATGAAAGCAAGCTTGTTAAAGCGAAATTGCTTCGCAAGTGTGTTCGAAAAATATTTTGAATTTCAGCGAACAGGTGAGACCGGACACAAAACGGCAGTAATTCACTACAGAAGCGATGAAACACTGTTTATAAGTGCACTAGAAGACCGTGTTACGGTGATTTTTAGTACCACTTTTAAAGAAGAGGACGATATCATAATAGGGAAAAATTTCATGCAAGAATTTAGTGAAGCCAGGCGAAAACATCAACAAGCTCCTCAAGTTTTGTTCAGCTATAAGACACCTCCAGCCGAGCTGAACGAAACTGATGCCATGGTCGGCGAAAACCGAGGATACGTTACTTTTGGTAAGAAAAAAACGATAATAAAGATTTTAGTCAAAAAAAATTTTTTAAGTACTACAGCCCAGACACATCACAAAGCAAGCTAGTGATAACACCATTAACATGATTAGCATGTTTAGAAATTATCTTCACTATCATTTAAAATGCTCGAAGGCTTTTATGCATCAGAGAATGAGGGCAAAAACAAATGATTTCTTAAAAGTTTTGAACAGAGCTAAGCCCGAACAAAAATCAAAGCCTCCAGAAGAGAGAAAAAATTTCTTGTAAGTCAAAAATTGATAAATTTTCAATGCAAAATTTAATTAAACTTAATTTAAAATGTAGTACAGAGCAAATTTTTCTAATGGAAAAAAATTTAAGATTTTTTTAGTTTTGTTTTTTTATTGACTACTCAAAATTTTATTTAATAATATTAAAAATTTTTAAACAATGTTCCTAAAATAAGTTATCAGAGTTTTTAACTTATTATTTGTTTAATCATATATTAGTTTATATCATCAAAATATATAGATTAGATAAATTTACTGAAGAAAATAACTTGAAATTAGATTGTGTGTTTTTTGTTCACTGTTCATCATAGCTTTAAATATTGGACCGAACCGAAAGCCAATATTAGTCGCTTTTTACAACACATTTTGGATAAAATCTAAAAGAAAACTCGATTAAAAATTTTGAATTTCATTTTATGTAGGTAACAGAGTATGAATCTAAGTCCACGCTTTAAAGAAAGCATTAAATCTTTTATTAAAAAGCTAAAAATGTTTGAATTTGAAAAACTACAGTTAGGAAAGAAAAAAATGGGAATAAATGCGACTTCATATACAGTTGTGATTTGATAACAGTATTTTACAAAAATATACGTAAAATACCGTAAATTAACCAAATTTTACGTAAATTAACGTAAAATCCGAAAAGTGAAAAAGAGGTATTTTAAGAAAAATTACGTTAATTTTCAGGATTTTACTATAATTTTGGTAAAATTTGGTAAAATTCAAAACGGCCAAAATTTTTGGAAAAATGTCTTTTTTTTCCAAAATCGAAAATTTTAAATTTTTCTTTTTTTTTTAATTTTTTTTAAACGATTTTAAAAATAACTATTTTTAACCAAAAATTACGTTAATTTTGGCTATATTTTGTAAAAATTGGTTAAAAAAAGTAAAATTTAGAAAAACTTTATTTTATCATATTATTTTATATTAGATTTTAAAAGTTTTAAAAAAACGAAATAATTTACAAATCGATTATTCATTTCGAGAAAAAAATCATAATTTTAAAGTTTATGATCAGACCAGTCGCCATCTCTTTGAATTACTATCACAATAACCTAATAGTTATTAATTAATATATTTAAAATAACAAATAACCAACGATTAAAAAATACTTTTTTTAAATGATCTATATATCTTTTACACTTCTCTGGTGTTACAGTTTTCTGAAATCATTGATGGCTTCAATCATATCAGATTCTTTTAAAATTATCCTTTGACGCACATAAATTAAAATAAAAAAAAATAGTAATTAACTTGAATGTCCTTTAAGATCAATTGGTTAAATTTCTTCCAAAAGGTTCAAATTTTAAAGAATCTTGGGATAGTCTCAAAGGAAACAAAAGAAAGAATTAATTTAATTTTCATAATTTAACTTAAATTCAAAAGCTTTATATAAAAATCATTATTTGTTCAAATTGCATGTGTATTCTATTATTCTATTTTCCATTTAATTATTTTTGTGCAAATAAATAAATATTTTCGATTTTTGGAAAAAAAAGACATTTTTCCAAAATTTTTGGCCGTTTTGAATTTTACCAAATTTTACCAAAAAATAAAGCATTATTAACACTTAAAAACTGGAAGAGTTTTTTCGACCCTTTGTGTTAATTTCTTGTTTGTCTTTAATCCATGAAAATAAGCATATTTTGAAACAAAAATTAAATGATTTTATTATTTATTGATTTTAGAATTTTGATAAAAAAAATTTCAATAATGATTAAAATTTATTTAAATAAAAACAAAGAGAAGATGATGCATAAAGAGCCGAAAAAAAAAAATCCGGTTTTTGAGTTTTAATTGAATTTAAAAGAATTTTTTTTTATTTTTTTAAAAAAGGAGATTTGTTGGGTAAACTATTTTATTTGGAATCTTATTTCTTTACTTGTGCAATAATATTAATAATAAAATTATAACAACAGAAAAGCGATTTATATAAAGGACTAAAGATATTAAAATATGAAGACTGTTTCATTTCAGATTACACAACTTTCGATTTTTTTAATAAAACTAAATAAGCCTAGAAACTCTAAATGCAAGTCTTAAACCTATGTTTAGACTATACATTTAATTAAGTGTATTTTTTAGTTGTAGAATTTGCGTACAATGATGGTTTCAAAAAAAAATATTTTTTTTAGATTTTAAAATATAAATAAATATTTCATTATTTCGAGTCCGGTTAGAGAAAAAATTCTAAAAATTTTTTTGTATAATTAAATTATGAATTATAATCAAATTTTAAAAATATTAAAAAATAATTAAATATTTGATTCTATTTAAGAAAATAAATAAATAATTTTATGCTATTACAGATTAGTGATTAGCATAAAATAGTTTATAAATAATTATTTGATTAATTTTTTTCTGAATTTCAAAATTATGACTTATTTTTATTTTAGCGGCAAAACAATGAGGCAAACACCGTAGACTAGAAGCTTTAATAATCCAAAAATGCGAGATTCCAATTCAACTTATTTTTTAAGAAAATTTAATTATATTCGTTTTTTTTAAATCGTCTTGTAATTTGATTTAAATGAAGAAAAAAAACTAAATTTAACGCTTTATTTAATATTTTTTTTTAATAAAAAATTAAGAACAATTTAAAATTTCTTTTAGTTAAAAAAATCGATAAGTTTACCTGAAAAACTTTGAAAAGGTTTTAAAACCTTTATTTCGCATTTGAAAAAGAATTAATTTAAAAAATTCAGAAAAAATGAATAGCAAAGTAATTTTGTCTACTTGCGCATTGAACCAATGGGCACTTGACTTCGAGGGCAATTTTCAAAGAATATTACGAAGTTTGTTTTTTAAAAAAAATAAACTATGCATGTAATTTTCTTGTTAGGTATTAGAGAGGCAAAGGCAAAAAACTCGCGCTATCGAGTTGGCCCAGAGTTGGAAATTTGTGGCTATGGATGTCAAGACCACTTTTATGAAAGTGACACTTTTTTACACTCATGGCAGGTTTTGACCAAATTGATTATTCATCCTGAGTGTGGTGACATTTTGTGCGATGTTGGAATGTAAAATAAACAAGAAAAAAAGAAAAAAAAACTATTTTTTTTAAATTTAGGCCTGTAATGCATAAAAATGTGTCTTATAACTGCCGAGTTATTTTTTTGAACAAACAAATTTTGCTAATTCGTCCAAAAATGAGCTTAGCCGATGATGAAAATTATAGAGAAAGGAGATATTTTACTGCCTGGACAAAATTGAAACAAATTGAAGACTATCAATTACCAAAATTTGTACAAGAAATTGTGGGACAAATAAGTGTACCGTTTGGTGATGCTGTCATACAGACACTCGAGGCAGCTATTGGAACTGAAATATGCGAAGAGTTATGGTCACCTCTATCGTAAGTTAAAATTACATGCATTTTTTGATAAAGCCCTTAATTTAATAATAAATCCTTGATCAAATATTCAGCGAAAATTTAACAAAAGAAGTTACTTAATTTTTTTGAAAAAATAAATACATAAAAAATAAATTTATTTAAAAAGTTTTAAAACTAAAATAATTTTTAGTCCGCATATTAATTTGGCAATGGATGGCGTAGAAATTATTTCAAATCCTAGTGGCAGTCATCACCAGCTTAGAAAAGCTGATCGAAGAGTAAATCTTATTAAAGGTGCAACAACTAAATGCGGTGGAATATATCTATTTGCAAATCAACGTGGCTGTGATGGTGACAGATTATATTTCGATGGGTGTGCATCAATTGCCATAAATGGCGAATTTGTGTCTCAAGGTGCCCAATTTTCACTAAAAGAAGTAGAAGTTTTGACTGCAATAATCGATGTGGAAGATGTTCGTACTTATAGGAATAGAATTAGATCTTTTCAAGCAATGGCCGAAAAAAGCACTCAATATCCGAGAATAAGAATTAACTATTCACTGGCTATAAAAGAACAATTTTTGGTTTCGTGTAGTAAACCAATTGAATGGAAATATCATTCAGCTATGGAAGAAATTGCGTAATTTATTCATTTACAGCATTTATTAAGAGTAAAATTCTTTTAAGTCTGGGGCCTGCTTGTTGGTTGTGGGACTTTTTGAGAAGAAGCAAGCAAGGTGGATTTTTTCTGCCATTAAGTGGTGGTATTGATAGCTGTAGTACAGCTTGTATAGTTTATTCAATGTGTTGTCTTGTTTATTTGGAAACAAGCAAGAATAGTGAGTTAAAATTTTTTTTTTTTCAATTTTTTTCAATAGATTGAATTTTAAAGGTCGTTTTCTGTGTATAGATATTTATTTTTTTTTAATTTTTTAATTTAGCTATAGATAAAATAATACAAGAAACTTCTTTAATTAAAAATTAATGTAAATTTTTTCAATAATTTTTTTCATTAAAAAAGAATTTTTTTTTGGGGAATGTTTAGTTTTATTCAGGTTTTTTTTTCTTTTTCTTTTTTGATAAAAAGTTTTCAAAAAATTGAATTTCAATTTCAAATGATTAAGATTTTTTTTTAATTCTAAAAATATATTAAAAATTTGGATTAATGATAGATGAGAGTCAGTTTAAGTTTATTTTTTAATTTTCTATATTTAATTATGGTTAAAAATTATTCTTTTTTTTTAAATTTTCTACAGATAAATCTGTTCTTGCTGAAGTGCAACGTATTGTGAACGATCAAAATTATTCCCCAACATCTCCACAAGACCTTTGTTCAAAGTTATTTGTCACATGCTATATGGGAACATCAAACAGTTCAGAAGACACTAAAAATCGTGCTAAAGAACTAGCTTTACAAATCGGAAGTAATCATTTATCAATTGTAATTGATGTAGCAGTTAATGCTATTGTTTCCATTTGGAATACAACCATGAGAATAATGCCAAAATTTAAAGTTAATGGAGGTAGCGAAATTGAGAATTTGGCCTTACAAAATATTCAAGCAAGACTAAGAATGGTGATTAGCTATTTTTTTGCTCAATTGAGTTTATGGGCGGTAGGACGTCCTGGAAGCTTGTTGGTTCTGGGCTCAGCTAATGTGGATGAAAGCTTAAGAGGTTACTTCACAAAGTATGACTGCTCATCAGCCGATTTAAATCCCATCGGCAGCATTAGTAAAACGGATCTGAGATCTTTTATTTTGTACTGTTCTGAATCTTTTGAATTGAGTGCTTTAAAGTCAATTTACGATGCTCCGCCAACTGCTGAACTTGAACCACTCAGCAATGATGGTCGAATTAGACAAACAGATGAAGAAGACATGGGCATGACTTATGAAGAACTTTCGATTTATGGAAAATTGAGAAAACAAAAAAGTTGTGGACCTTATTCTATGTTTGTAAAATTGTTGGAATCTTGGTCCGAAAATTTGACCCCTAAACAGGTATAAAAGTAGTTTTATATCTTAACAATTAATTTAAATATATATTTAACTTAACAGATAGCTGAAAAGGTGAAGTTTTTTTTTGTAAAATATGCCATCAACAGGCATAAAATGACTACAATAACTCCAGCTTATTTTGCAGAAACATACTCACCTGATGATAATCGTTTTGATCACAGACAATTTCTTTATCCGGCTGATTTTTCTTGGCAATTTAATGCCATAGATAACAAAGTTCGATTTTCTTAATTTTTTTTGAATTTATTTTGAATTTTTTTAAAGGTCCAAAGAATTGCTTTGAGCGAAATAAACTACCCCGAATAATAAATTTAAAAATGGTTTTAAAGAAATTATATTTTTAAAATTTAAATTTTAATATCTTTACTTTTATAAAATTATTCCTGAATATATAGAAGGACATTCAAATTTGTTTAAACAAATATATTTCATAATATTAATAATTTTTTTAGGCAGCTTAATGATCCAACTCATTTAAACATAATTTTTTTTAAGTTTACCTTAAATTTCAGACCAATATTATTTATTCTATTCTAATTAAATTGTTACAGGATTTATTTACAATTAGTAAATTTAAACTCAACTCAATTAGTTTAAAAAAGAGGCAGAGAACGTCTGCTTAAGGTTGATTCAAAGAACAGCTAACCAAAGCTAATGATGCTGATTCAGATCCTTCTGGGGAGTCTGATAATGTTGAAGATACCTTTGAATCTAAAACATATCTTTTTGAGTTGTCAGATTCAACAAACGATGAATCCGATTATGAAACTAATGTTGAAGCGTCTTTTGATTGTTCAAATGGTGAGCCACAAACTTCTGGACAACCTTTAGAAATAGATAAAACACCAAAATCAGGTGTAATGTGGAAAAAATTAAATGACGGTGATGAGACAAAAATAAGAAAAAGGATCTTTTTCAATGAAAAAGCTGGTCCAACAAGTTATGCAACTACACGCTTAGATAAGAGTGCTTTGTCAGCTTTTTTACCCCACCGGGCGTTTAAGGTATAAAAATAATCGGGCGTTCTAGTGTTAAAAAATTTATTGGACACAAATGATTTTTTCACAGTCAATCAACCTAAGATAGGCTTTGTACATTATCTATTTTGCTAAAGCATTCGATACTGTTCCCCATAAACGTTTAATTCACAAACTTGAATATTTTGATGAGTTATTTATTATAGGCCAATAATTTTTGCATACAGCTATTTTTAATAAAAATACCTCTAATTTAATAAAAATATATCTTAATTAAGATTTAAACTTATATCAACACTTAAAATTATTAAATAACGGTATAAAAAGTAAAAAATGGTAGCAGATATTAAAAACTTAAAAAAAATAAAATTATTTTAGCAAAAAATTTCCAAAAAAAAAAAGAAAAATGGAGAATGGTTCTCAAAATGAAGAAAATAAATTGTGCTCATTTTGCAATATGCCAATGGCTAAATGAAGATTTTTTTTGTTCTAGATGCAACTCAAAAAATAAATTAATTTTTTTTTTTTATTATGTTAAATATTTTTTATAATAAACGATGTAGTTTTTATTAATTTTAATATTTTTATTATAAAAGTTTTTATTTATTTAGATGAGATTTTATTAAATTAGGGGTAATCGAAGAATCTTCTGTAACTTTAGAGAATGATCTTAATAAAATATCAAAATGAACTAAAGATGGACTAATCAATCTAAATGAATAGAAATGTAAAGTGTTGCATACTGGATCGAATAGCCTGAATTTCAACATGATTAAATCGATAGCTTCCTTTATCTTTTTAGCTTTCAACAAATTTCTTTTGATTTGAATAAAAAAACTTAACTTTAAATTCTAAAAATAAAATAATTTTTCTATTTTTATTATTATCATCGCCGAGCCTGGCGTAATTTTGAAATAAATTAGATTAAAATTAAAAAAAAAATTTTAGTTTCAATCCTTTGTGTTCAAATCATGTTTTTGATAAAATTTGAATTTAATCAAAAATTTTATTTATTTTTTAAATTTAAAATTTCTAATCAAATAATTTTTTCTTTTATTCTTTTATTAAATAATTGTGAAATTATTGTATTATCTATTAGCTTGAAATATTAAAAAATTTTTATTTTAAATCATATTTTGATCAAAAATAATTAGTTTTAGGTACCGTGAAGAACGGCCGTTAGAATGCCAAAAAATGATGTTGGCCGTTTTGATGGCCGGATGTGAAAACAAACCTTTAAAAATTTTTAAAATGAAAATTTGTTTTAGAGAAAAACGATATTTTCGCGGCCATCAAAACGACCATTTTTTGGCGGTTTAGTGGCCGCCCCCCCCCGCCGTACCCAAATGAAATTTTTTAATTTTTTTTTTAATTCTTTTTTAAAGAATTATTTTATTTTTAAATTTTAAGAATGGATGCAAGCTTAAATTACAGACTCAAAGGGAATGAAATATATCAAAGTTTAAATAACAACTTTGCACCGGAGATTATTCAATCTCGATTAACCCAAGCTCAGAAGCTTTATAATTTGGCTTTAAAAGTGGCTTACAATAAACTTGATCAAAGCAGTGCATGCAAAAATTTGTTCAGAATATCCATTCGCTTTCAAGAATTTTATTCTAACCAAAAAACAAATAGTGAAAAAAATTATTTTTATAGTAAAATGGCTCAACAGTATGCTTCTGACGCATTAAGACACGGTGAAAATGTTCAGAATAATAAATGGATTGCTAATATTAAATTAGAAGCTATTAATTCATTTAACTATTATTATTATGAAAATTTGATTAATAATTCTTTTAAGAAAAGAATAAATGATTTGATAGAATTGAAAAAATGTTCAATTGATGAGGTCTGTGCATTGATTAATTATCGTATTTGTCAAAGTTACTTTAGAATCGCAAATGATTTTATTAACTCTAGTTTGATTGAAAACGCTTGGTCAACTAATAATGAATGCGATTTTTACTATGAAGAATCTTTAAAACACTTCAAAGAAAATAACAGCATGTTTCAAACGATAAAAGAGCTTAGAGAAGATTATATTTTACAAAGAATTACTCTTGAAGGTCTTAAATCTAAGAAAATTGCACAAAATTTGCTAGATGAATGCATTAATAAACATGAAAATTTGAACATTGAGCAAATCTGGGATATAATTGATTGGTATAGAGATTCTATTTCTAAATTAAAAGGTAAAGATGTTGAATGTGAGGCAGAATTGTTAAGTGATATTGGCTTTATATATGACGAAATTCTTTTAACAAAAGATAGAGCAAAAATTAACTATAAATTAAGCTGGCATTTAGCCGATAGTCTTAGACCTAAAGTCCTTACTCACTTAAAATGGTACAAACGCTGTGCTAATGCTATAGAGAGGTATCAACAAGAAATATTGGAAGAAGAGCAACAGTCTTTTGCAGCTCAAAAAAAGAAGGTTTATGAAAAAATTAAAGAAGACATTGAGAAGATAAAAGAAAAAGTTAAAAATGGCTCTTATGAGTTTTTGCCTTTTATTTATAGAGAATATCCGCCTAAAAATCCTAATCATACTTTTTCGGATAATCTTAATTCAAAAAATCTTAAAAAATCAATTCAAAATGCAATTTTTCATTATCATCCTGATAAAAATCCCAAGGAACAATTTGGCAATGAGTGGTTTTTTATTGCAGATGAAATAACCAAAAATTTGACTCATTTTTACGAAAGATTAAAGAATATTGAAAACTAAAAACAAACAAGAAGCTGAAATTTTCTAATTCTTCAATAAAAATTAATTTAAAAGATTTTTATAAGTAGAAATGAACATTTTTTTAAAATTGTTCTGTTTTATTTTTTTAAATATTTATTCATCTCTTTAATTTTTTCTACTGTCAACGCACACTAGATGTGTTGGTTTTTTCAGATTTCTTTTCTACCGGCTTTCCATTATTACGCCAATTTGTGATCGTTTCTTAAAAGTGCATCTCTCTTAAAAACGCATCACTTTTTTTAATTAAAAAAACTAAATTTGGACAAAAAAGTTTAAACAATAATTTAATTCAGAATTTCTAAAAATTTCATTTGTTTAGTTTGCAATTAGCAATACAAGATAACAAATAAAAATAATCTATAAATCACTTAGTGTGTGTTGTTGAAATATTTAAGTTCTATCGCTATAACCAGTTAGAGTAAAATTTTTAATAGATATAAAGAACATTTTCTTTAAATATGAAAAAATTTTGTTACTGCTAGCTGGAAAATAATTTTTAATATTTAATATCCAAATTGCTGAAAAAAAATGAAACATTTCTTTGAAAATTATCGAAAAATTCTCTGGAGTGAAGTTTTGACATGAGTTTATTAGTTAGTTGAATTAGCTAAAAAATAATTCAATACCATTTCTATGAAAAATTGAAAAATTCATTTGAAAAATTGTTAAGATGGCCGCGAGGGAAAATTTGCTTTTTCTCTACATCTAAACAATTTTTCTTGTGCACAATTCTTTTATCTATCAAATTATGATATTTGAAATTTTTTAAAATAATTTAATAATTTGGTAATTTTTTTTTTTTACACCCGGCCATCAAAACGACCAACATCAAATTTTGGCCGCCACTGACGGTACCCAACACTAGAAATAAGAAGCTTACTGAACTAGAAACAAGACAAGATCTTCTCCTAAAACGGACATTTGGAATAAAGAGATTCGCAAGAATGAAACCTGTTATAGAGTCACTGCGTATTGAAAAAATAGAACAAATTTATCGAAAACATAAGATTTTTTTCTTAAAACAGCTAAAAATAGTAAGACATGTCTCAGTCTATTAACTTATCTAAGCGGTCATTACAAAGCTTATCAGCAAAAAAATAATTCCCTGGGTAAACAATTGTCAAATTTAGAAAAAAAAAATTTATAAATGTAATTGAGTTTGATCCAAGAACAACAATTGAATTAATTGAACATATTAATTGCGAAAAAACCACGGACTTGTTGACTCGATTACCTTTATTTTATTTAAAATAGAAGAAAAATTTGTATTCGAATAGATAATTCTCATCTATTTAAAACTTTAAATGATTTTTTAAAAGTTGATTTTTTTACATAATTAACCTTTGAAGCTAATAATTTTTCAAATTTTCATTATTTACTGTGCCTTGAATTTTTTTTCTTTTTTTTTTTAAATTTTTTTGTCTATGAGACTTAGATCTAATAAATAAATAATAAATAATAATAATAATAATAAAAAGGAAAGAAATAAAGTTTTCAAAAATATAAATTAATAATTTTTGATATATAATTTCCCCTTATGTGGAATTTATCTTTGTTTGATTCGTCTACGGTTAGAGTTTCGGTCAGTTTTATGAAGTGGTTAATAGTAATGAAAATTGTATATTCAGTCATTTTAATGGTGACTTTTACTAATTAATCTTTACTTATTATTATTAGACTTTTAAAAATTTTATTTCAAAATTAAAATTTTACTTTGACTTTTGATTATCTCTGTTACAAATTACGATAACATTGGTAAGTTTTTGATCAATTTGTGGGGTTAAAATATTTACATTATCCCTTTAACCGCATAAATTAAAAGAATTATTATATTTAAATTTGATAATACTTTAATTTTCAAGTCTTAAAGAAATCTTCTCCCGCTTGAGATTATCGGAAAAGTAAATTTCCAATTTTTAATTATTTGTATTAAAACTTTTAATACGTTTTATGATAAATTTATTTATTTTTTAGATAATAAAAATTAATCAAAAAATTATATAATTTTTATAGTAATATATTTTTCCTTTAAAAAAAATCAGAATATGTTCTAAAATCAACTAGTAAAAATTTTATTTAAATATTTTTTAAATTTTTTTTTAATAATATGCTTGATGTTGAAGAGCTACTTCTTTTAAAATTGCGTTCTGGTTTCCATAAAGTCTTACATGTGATGATACTTCTTTCCATTTACTTGGACCCTTTTTTTAAATAAGCCTTAATTAGTGATAAAATAAAATACATTGAATAATATTTACATTTGGAATTAATTGATCAAATCTGTCTGAATCATTAAAGTGAAAATTCCAAATTTCTGCCTCAACCCAGCTATTATCCTTAAAATAATGATTAAAACTCTGCAAGTATAATATCTTAAATTTACCGTGTTTCTGGCATCATCCATGTAACCTTTATAAATTTTCTTTCCAATTATTTTACCTTCATTTTTGTCAATACTAGAAAATTTTTCAAAATATTTCCTCATATCATCTTCAGTTTCAATATTTTCATGAGCATTTTTACTATCTTCCAATATAGACTGGTTAAATGATTCACATGCAACATTGTATCTACTAACATTTCCCAATATTTTACCCTTTATTAATTTTTAGCCTCAATTTAAAAATAAAAAATTTAAATTTTGTCACCCCTGGTAATTTCCATTCACCACAAGACAAATCTTTACAAGCCAAAAATTCTAGCATTCTCCTACCGTCCACATCTAGATATTTAGTATTTTCATCATCCCTACATCTTCTCCATCTAGTTATTATAACTCTAATGGTATGATTAGGTCCCCATCTCCACAGCGCGCCCCTCCCTTTGGCTCCGGTTCGTCCCATCGGATTCCTTTAAAAAAATTAATTAAATTTTTTAGTTCCCAAATATTTATTCTTTTTTAATTCTTTTAAAAATCAACTTTCCCACTGGTTATTTTTCAAAATAAAATGAAAATAAATTTATAAAGGAAGAAAAATTGTTTTGCATTTTTGAAATCTGAAAGTTACCGGCTGATTCAAAAAGCCGAACTTTTCGGACTGAGATAAAATTTAATAAAAAATTATCATATCTATTGAATTGGATTATAAATAAAAAAATAGTTTTTAAGTTTAATCTTTTTCAAGTCTGAAATTTCCTACATGCAAAAAATTCAATCAAGATCAACGATTTAATTAGAAGTTTTATGGATCAATACAGCAATCACAATAACCGATAGAATAAAAAAAATTTTGAAAACTGAAACGTTATAGTTTAACTTGCATGTAGTTTATCAATAAAAGTTAACTGAAAACTATTTTCTATTTTGCAAGCTCTGTAAGAGTCCTTTATTTTTAAGACCCTAATTCTTCCTTATTTTGATCTATGCGGATCTCATGCTATTTTTCAAAGGAAGAAATCTTAAAATTAGCTAAGATTTATTATTAAATTAAAATTTGAATCAAATAATTTAAATGAAATAAACAATTTTTTTAGAAAAATATGGCCTTTTTTCTTTCAAGTACAGAATTTTTGAAAGAATGGTTAATTTTTCTTAAAAATGTCTTTTTTATAATAACTCACCCTCTTATTTAAAGGAAAAAATAAAGAAAAATGACTCAGGAAATTTTAAATGTATTCTAAGAAACAGCAGAAGTTTGAATGAACTGAACCTATGACTTAATCGAAAAGTGAAGAAAAAAAATTCGAATATTTTTTTTCAAGATTAATGAATTGCTTTGTGATCAAGAGATCATTATTAAAATTCAAACTTTCGATTTTTAACAGCATTTACTTAATTTTTTAAAGAGTTTGCTTCAAAATTTGAATTATTTGACTAGAATAACTTGTTGTTAATTTTTTTTCAAATAACAATGCAATTAAAAAACATGAAATTAACAAGACATGGGCACTTGCCTGTTGATTAACCTTGAATTTATAAATTATAAAATAAAAATCTTGTAGCAAAACTAATTTAATTTTTAAAAATGACTTTAAATTTCAAAATAAATGACATATTAAAATTATTTTAAAATATATTTGTTTTGTAAATAAAAATGAGAATCAGAATTTTTAAAATTTGGAAGATCATTGTTTTATTATGACTCAAATTATCATCCTAGTTTTATATTAATTATTATTTCAGCAATACGAAGTAAAACTTACAAAGGATAGCCTATTGAATCAGATACATATTTGATATATACTCCATCACGAGCAATCCAAGTAGTTCGGTCTATGACAGCCTTTTGACCATCAACTAAACATACAGTTACCTTGTTCCATTTGCTAATTATAATTTTCTGTCTTTCAAAAAAAGATGAAGTTGAATTATTGATTAATGTGTCTAATTGATGATCTATATCTAAAACATTTATATCATCGTTTTGATCTGAATCAGTGGCTTTAAATTGAAGTTCTGGTATTTTAATCGAGATTTCACTGTCCGAATTAGTTAGACCAAAAACACTATTTGTTTTAATTTCCATTGCATTCGGACTAAGTTCAACCAAGCTTAAAATTAAAATAGTTTAAAAATCTGAAAAATTTTTCAAATTTAAATACTTAAGATCATTTGGATCAATTAGATATAATTCATTTTGCTTAAAATGTAAGCTATTTTCTACTTTAATGAAAGGTGGATCATATGAATCATAGATAATCTTCCAATTGACGTATTTATCAAATACTGGATATCTTGATTGAATAGTAAAAGGATATGGTGATTGTCTGGCCATTACATGCAAACTAAGATTGGTTGATTTGAGTCCGTTTGAATCTTTATTTGTCAAAAAGTGTTTTAAAAACTCCACAGTAACTTGAACCGTAGTTAGGTTTCGTTCAATTGAGACCATGCGATCATCTAAGCGCTTAATATTTTTTTTCTGACTTTGAAATTCTTCTTTAAGGCGAAATAATCTATATAATAATTTTAATAATTTTACATTTTAAAAAAAAAAAATTATTTTTGCACCCAAATGCTTGTTCTTTATGAATGTCTTTTTCTCGCGCTTTATCCTCAATCTTTTTAGAGTAATCTTGAGCAACATTCTTCCAGTACAAACAATGATCAGCTTGTTTTTTATCAACTAAAGATTTCAATTTAAAATCTTGTATTTTACTTTCTGAATTGTCAACACAAGCCTGATTTTCGAATTTGCTAGGCTCATCAAAAAATCGTTCGTCCGAACATTTATTTGCAGCACGTGTTTTTAAACAATATCTAACCTTAGTAAAATTTTCCAAATTGTTTTATTTTAATTTTGTGTTAAAGCTATCTAAACTTTGGGATTTTTTCTTAAGTTAATTATTTGCCTATCAATACACTTAAATTATGAGTAAGAAATTGGTATATTATTGATTATTAATAATACCATTTTTTTACACCTAAAATACTCTTTTTTTGTTTTTTTGGCATAGGTGTAGGGTGTAGGTTATTCTTTAATATTACTATAAAAACATGTTGAATTATGTTTTAATTTTTTTTCCAAAAATTTTTTTCTTTCAAAATAGGAAAAATTTTGGTTCAATTAGTATTGAATTTCGGCATTGTGAAATTTGGAACAAAAACAAAAACAAAATATCAAAAATGTCAAGGCTCAAATTCTGAAGGAGCAAAACATGTTCTGTAAATTGAAGCATCTGGTACATCCTTTGTACCACCAGTATATTGATTCTGCAAAACTCTACAATACATTTGCAAAATTCAAAACTTTGTGAATTTTAGTACAAAAACAATATATAAAAAGCACCAGATATTTGTTTTTGACCGACTAAAACATTTTCATTAATAAATTCTAGCAACTGGTACATCTTCTGTATCACCACTTAAAGTTGAAGTGAAAATCCTGAATAGAAAAATATTTCTTTTTGTACTTAAATTCGCAGATGTATTTTCCGAATTTTGCAGATGTATTGTAAAGTTTTGCAGAATCAATATACTCGTGGTACAAAGGATGTACCAGATGCTTCAATTTACAGAACATGTTTTGCTCCTTCAAAATTTTTAATCTTACTAAACTTAGTAAACTACAAAATCAAAATCAAAAATTGATGTTTACTAAGATTTTGTAAGATTATTTACGGCCAAACTTTAAACGGACGGCCTCTTCAGCGGCCAAAAATTTTATCTTTAATCTTTCGGAAAATTACTGATATTTACCTAAAATCTGGTAAACCTTAAAATTAAGCCTTTAGCATAGATTAAAGGTTTAAATAATATTTTAAGTTTATTCAATTCTTTCAGGAAGAATTAATTCATATCCTTTAATTTAAGGTTCGCAAGATATATTCAATTGATTTTAGGAATTGAATAAAAACATTAATTTGAAGGTTTTTCAGTTTTTTTCTGGCCGCCGAAGTGGCCATCCGCCTTTATAACCGTCCGTCAAGGTGGTCTTGTTCGCGGTCAAAAAAATTTTTGGCTTCATAAATGGCCGTTTCTACGATTACCAACGCTATATCAAATGTAGTTTGTAAAAAAATTTCAACTAATTGTATTGTATTTCTTAACGACTGTATAATTATAAGGGAACTATAAATTAATTTAAGATTTTGTCAAAAAAAGCTTTAAAATAAATGATAATGATAAATTAATGTTAAAAAATACTGCTTCAAAATTTTGTTTGTTAAAAATCCATTCAAAGAGCATAATGACATAAGATATAACAGTCAGTGGTGGTGGCAATTTTAAACGTTGTTCATAGTCAATGACAATTTCATATCTTTGAAACATCCACTTTGGAAAAAAATATTAAAGCCTATAAAAATTGATATTGATAGCATTAAAGCCTTAAAATTTTTTTTTTAATAAATTTGGTGTATTTCTATTAAATTAGGTGATAATGTGAATAAAATAGTGTCATTTTATATTTTTATTTTTTTCTTTTGTTTTTGGTGTTATTCTAATAAATTTGGGGTAAAAAATTAAAAATTTGGGGTATTTTATTGAAAATTTGGTGTATGAGAACTAATTAAGTCCTAGTGTTGGGACCTGTCGATGGCATTCACTTGACCGCCAAAAAAATATGTTAGCCGTCTTGATGGCCGCATGGAAAAAAAATTTATTCTTTTAAATTTTATTTATTTTTCTTAAACTTAATTTTTATATCTATAAAATTTTCATATTTGAAATTTTTTTAATTTTAATTTTTTTCAAGGGCCATGAACAGTTTTTAAAAATTAAAAATAGAAATTGTCAAATATCGTAATTTCTTCCAGGCACCAAATCTTCTACAAAATATCTCGAACTAAACATGAATAAGGATATTTAATTTAAAATACTATATTTTAGGATAAAAAAGATAAATTCATAATTAAAAATAGCATATTTTATAATTTCTTTTTCTATGTGATAAATTTTTTTTTCAAACAATGATACAATTAAACGCCTTTTTAAATTATTAGAATTTTGTTAAAATTTACAATTTGGTCAGACTCTGCGTCGACTTTAGCTTTAGTATGACTGAACATGGCGGTCAAAAGTGTCGTCAGAAACAATTTAACAAGCAACAAGTATTGAATTAAAATTCCCCATGCAACCAGGGAAGGTATCGGACAAGCAAGTCTAGCTAAAAATAAAGATAATAAGCCGATTTATTTTCATAAAAGTTTTGATCAAAAATCACCTTCATTTATTAGCTCGCTTGAGCCATAAGTATTAAAAGAAATTCGGTCAGCTAAAAAAAAATTAAAAAAACTCTATTTTAATTAAAATCTAAAACCTTTTTTGCAATAGCCCAATTCTTGTTGAATGTTTGAATTGCAAACTTCCCTGGCTTTAATAAAAATGAATTAAAATCGGAAAAAAAACATTGATCTATTCACCATTTAAATCCTCCTTTTCTGTGATAAAAAGTCCAAAAAAAGCTCTCAAAAAAACTCGCTTAATCAACTCAGTATTCAATGGATAGTATGGATAAACAATCGCATTTATAGTAATTCCACCAGCTAAATTAAATAAAATTTTCTAAATTTTTTTCGATTTTATCTAAAATTACCAGCCATAAATACGATAAACATTCTAAGAAAGGTTAAAAAATCAATTCGAACCATATACTTCATTTTGACCAACATTGGGCCCAAAGTTGGACTTATTGGTAAATAGACAAACACTGAACGATAATAAAAAAATATGAGCCCAAGGCATAAAATTGTTTTTGAAGTCAAAACATCTTAAATTAAATTAGAATTAAAGTAGAATTTTTAAAAATATTATATATTTGCTTACCAAAATTCCATTTACCCAAAATTCTTACCAACAAAAATAAAATCAAAAAGATCATAATTACAATTATTTCAAAGCATGATATTTTTAGTGGCAAATTACTACCCATCTATTTATTATAAGTATTTGAAAAAAATTATGTTTTTTTTATCAGTATTTACCACATATTTGTTATAAGTTCTTCTAGCAGTTTCGCAGCAAATGACTGCCGTCCAGATCCAGATTACTGAATCAACTAACAAATTACCACAAGATGGCCTTTGAAAAAAGAGCATTATAATATTGAATTTTATAGAGCTTTTTTTTACCAAAGAGCGCCTAATCCAAAAATACTCAAATAAATAATGTAAAAAAGCTTTAAATAAACATTAGCTTTTAAGACGGGGTATTTTATCATTTTTTTACTAAATTTATCCAAAATTTTGTAACTGGAGCACTCCATAGAATAAAAATCTTTTCCCAAAATGGAGGCGAAAATTCATCATGATCTGATACAGCTATTTTGCATTTTTCCTACAACATGAAATGTTTAAAGTATTTTGGATGAAATAATATTACTTCATGATGCTTTGTGCTAATATTCATTAGTTCAGTTCGAATCATTTTCTCTTCATCTTGGTCATCCTGTTCAAACTGATCTTCTTGAACTAGTAAAATAATTAATCATTAGTCATTAATTCAGTTGAAACACAATTGAAACTTTTTTTTTGGTCCTAATTGTTCAAGAATATAAGAAAAAAGCTCTCAGAAAATTTATTTCAGAAAATATACTTGAATAAAATATAGTAAAAAAAGCAAAGAATGAATAATATTTGTCTTTATATGAACAAAAAAATAATGGAAAAAAACTAATATGAAGATAAAAAATGTTAAAAAACGAAATGAACATTGAAGAAGACTAATGAAAAAATCGAAAAAGGAATTTTTTTTAAAATTAATTTAATATGCTTGTGTAGTTTTGGAACCAAATGCGAGTGAAGTATGAAGAAGGATGTAAATGCGTTAGAGAAGTTGCAAGAGAGGGCGAAAAAAATACCTATGTCTCTAAGAAATATGTCGTATGAAATGAGATTGGATAAATTGGGTTTGACAAGGCTTAGTGAAAGAAGAGTGAGAGGGGAATTGATTGAAATGTACAAATTAGTTTATGGACAAGAAAAAGTGGAACTGGTAAGATATCTGGTGAAAAGATCAGAAAACAAGGGTCCTGCATCGGCGTTAAGAGGGAATAGCATTAGAGTTCACAATGAAAGTTACCTAGCCAAAAAAGGATAGTTCCTGATTGGAATGGACTAATTAAATAGAATCGGCTGCTATAGTTCCACATGGCCAAATGGCGATGATGGGCTCAGACATTCGATATTTTAGGTGTCGCAGCAAGAACTACTACTACTTCAAGATTTTAATTTCAGACTAAATTGTGTGTGTTATTTGTGTTTTAAAATAAAAGATTGAATTTTTTTGTTTTAAAAAATTTATTTACAAGAGTATACGATAGCTTCTAGGAAATATTTTAAATAAATTTTTTTTCTACTCATTCTTTCATGAAAAGGATAAAAAAGAAAAAATTTTTTTTTGTCAAAGAGTGTACATAATATCGGGTTTTCCAAAATTAATAATTGGAAAATGTTGAGCCAAAATTACGCAAAAAAGGGTAAAATGCTCATTTTTACCTAAATAAACTGAGAAAGGTCAGATTATTATTTTAAAATTTTTTAATCAATTGTTCTGTTTTAATTAAATCGATTTAAATATAAATTTTATTAATAAAATACTTAAGCTGTCTGCGCCTGTTATCTTTTTACGGCATTTAACTGGAAAATCAATCCAAAAGTACATTGGAAATACTAAAAAGGCGCTTGATAAAATCTTGATAGAAAAAAATTATTAGAGAAATAAAATTTATAATCATTTACTTTAATCCAAATTGGAAGTTCGAATAAACCAAAGCTTAATTCTCTTATTTCAATTGAGCCATAAAATTTTTTTGTAATCCACTTTTGACAACATGGATGAGCTAAAAATTCTTTATTGTCAGAATTATAAGCCAGCTCAATAACAGTTAAATTATTTAGATCAGTATTCTTTCTATTAAGTACATCATAAACTCTATTATCCGATTGTGAAAAGCTCAAGTCAAGAACTCCAATAGCGCATCTCGAAAAATCTCTAGCAAATAATTTTAGGGTTTTTTTTTCAATAACAATCTTACTTTGAATATTGTTCTAGCTCTGACTTAAGATAATTTTCATGACAAAGCAAAGACAGTCTTTTGTACATCATTGAACAAAGAAGTGCCACTATGATCGGTTGATCAGTTCGCTTCCACAAGATTTTAGCTAGTTTGTGTCTTTTGAGTAACACAGCAAACACAATTAGATAAACAATTGATTTTCGCTCTGCGATTTGTTCGCCTTCTCCGATATACAGCTTCAATGCATTTAATGACATCTCTAAAATTTGAAAAAATTCTTCTATGTCACTGAGCTTTTTGACAAGTGGATTAATAAATTTTCTAAAAAAATCAGGAGGCTGAAGTCTCATTTGGTCGAATATTTCTTGGTTTAGTTTCATTCCTAATCCTTTTTCTATTGAAACTGTCAAAAAAAATTCTCTATCTTCACATTTTTCAAATAAATGAAACATCTTTATATGGTTTAAAAATCTATGTATTTGAAAACCTTGATCCAAAAATATTTCAATGAAATCTTCTCTATTTTTGATCAACAAAGCTTTTTCAAACATTAATTTATCAACATCTAATTTTTGTGAGCTTTCTCTTTCATATATTTCATTAAGTGCTATCTCTGGTCTATTCCAGTCAAGTATGATTGGTATTAAATTTTTCTTTAGCAATTCTTTGGACTTTTCATTATTTGGTTGACCTTTAAAAAAATATTATATTTTTTTTTTAAATCTATTATTAGATTTTTAACTTATTTAAAAATTAGCTTAGCTTAAAAGATAGGGCATTGGAACAAAGAAAAAAAACAAAAATTATAAATTTAAATAAATTTTATTCTAAAGGCCTAAAATTCGTTCTGTAAATTTTATCAGTTGATACAAAGATTGTATAACCTTAATAAAGCCTCTGCAATAACTCTGTAAAATAGCAATGCACTTAATATTTTTAAAATTATTAACAATCAAATGCAGAGTTCAATTTGAGTGGCAAAATTTTGTATCTACTAATTCAATTTACAGAATGAATTTTAGACCTTAAAAATTCATAATGCCAAATTGTTAAATATCGTGTATTAGGCATCGAAACGAGAAATAGAGCGAAAACGGAATGGAAAAGGATTGAAACAGGTGTTAGCAAGGTATCTCAGTCTCACTTTGTTTATACAGTGAACCCCAAAAAAATTAATGGAGTATATAAATAATAATAAGCTCGAACGGGGTCAACAGTGAGACAGAATCTTTAAGAACACGAATAGTGTCCCCTTTCTCGTCAGACAGTTCAATAGCTGAAATTCTAATGAATTTTCTTTTTAATTAGTTTATTTAATATTTAAAAAAATTAGCTTTGAGTAATAAAACTTCTTTCGCCATTGGTATTTAAAATTTAAAAAAATTTCCATAAAAAAATTTCTATTAAATTAATAAAATGACATTAGAAGTTGAAAGAAAAATTGGAAATGTTACAGAAAAGCAGTTGTCCATTGGAATAGCTCATTTGAGACTTTACAAAGGAGGGTTTTAAGTTTTGTTTTAAAAAGACTTTTATATTAGTCACCTTGATTATAACAGTCCTGCGAAATTAAAGACCATATTAAAAGCGTCCAGAACAGAATCCTAAAAATCATGTGTATCACAGAAATTGTTCAAAATCCAAGACGCAAACGAGGCCATCAAAACAATTAAAAAAATTGTTATAATAAAAAACAAATTGCTTTTTTAATTGACATTAAATAATTAACATTAAGACAATAATCCTATGGACAAAAAGTTTTTTAGCTGAACAATTAAAAAAGAATTGTCCACCAATTGATACTTTTCTATTCTTCATGGCGGTGACAAGGCCCCAAAGATGTACAACGACAGTATTGAAGCTTTAAGACGCGACTTTGACAAACAAGAACTCTTTACATTAACTAGGCCAACAATATTAAAAAAAATCATATTGGAGTAAAATAAGTTAAAATTAAAAAAAAATGACCAGTTTGTAACAAGATGTTAGAGGCAAAAATAGGAATCAAACACACACGAGAAAATGTAAAACTACAGACTTGCAGTACAGTACTGTAAACCACGGTGTATGCTATCAAACAAAAAAAAAACTTACTTAATTATTTCATAAACCGAGAATCACAAGAGGAGATAATACAAGCAAAAATATCAATTTTCTTCAAGAGAGGTTGGACAACTTTACTACTTCAGCCTGAAACTTTCATACTAGGCTAATTGATAACACCTGATTTTTTCCATGAAAATGATTGAAGTATTCGGAAAAGCTGAATGACTGTTTAAAGTAGCAAAAGCATTTGAGATAACAATATTTTAAAGTTTAAAAAAAAGTCTGATTCTAATTTTTTGTGCCATACTTTGTTAAAAAAATTTATAAATAAATAAAAAATTGATTACTTTGCAGTAAGGACAATATAATGTACTTGTCAATCTCATCTAGTTCACAATTGATACTTAAAGAATCAATTATATAAATCAAATTTCCGCAATCCTAGAAAAAAAATGTTTGTTTTTTTTTAATTTTTTTTTCAAATAAAATAATTCAACTTGAGTCTTGGAATTCTTTAGTATTTGAAGCAAATTATCTTTGATTTTGTTGCGAGTTGAGTCATCTTTGGATTCTTTTGGAAACTTTTCAGAAATTCGCATTGTTATAGCAGTTCTTAAATGATTATCCGAAAAATTATCGAATCTATCAGCAAAATCTTCATAAGCACTACTAATTAAGTCAGGAGCATGCCCAGTTCCTTTGAAAACCAATATTGGAGAGAACTGATATATTTTAGTCAAAACCAAACTAATGCTTCCAACCCCTCCACCAATAAGGAGAGAAACAATTGGAATTTTTTCATTCGAAATTTCACATATTAATCTATCTTCAGTAATGTTTGCTTGTGATTTTTTACTATTTTTATTTAAAAAAGAATATTGAAGTCGTTTTTCCAATGCCACTCGAAATTTAAGAAGTCTTATATGAATGTTTTCATCATCTACAAGGACAAAATGTGAATGATCCGGATTCAAATAAAAGCCCGAGTGCGAATTTTCATCAATTTTATAATTAATTATTTTCTTTTAATAAAAGAAAAAAATTAAAGCAGAAAAATAAATACCAAAAAAGGCTTACTTCTTTGCCATCTAGAATTTGGGCATTTTTAAGTTCAGAAGTCGATAGGATTCCTATTAAGATAGCCTTATCAGCTTGGCTATCTTTTAAGCAATTAGAATTCGAGCACGGGTCACTTCTGCGCGCAAGTCTCTCTTCTCTGAATGCATCTCCGATTATTTTAGAAATACCTGTGTTATATCCATTTGTGATGTACACAACATCGGATGAATAAGCGATCTTAAGTTTAAATTAAATACTAGATAATCAAATAAAGCTTAAATCAAACTTTAATTATTCCTCTTTTAAATTTATTCAATTGTTTTTGATTTTTCCATGGTTTAAAGTGACTAAGACCTGTGATAACAGGAATTATAATTTTTGGATTTTTTTTTAACCATTCATTTGCTAAATACTTTGCCAATAAGTCAATGTCAAAATCAAATGGTACTCTGACATACTCGCTCTTAAAATAAAGAATTAAAATTTGGAAAAAAAAAAATTTTTTTTCTTTATGTACTGGTTTGGTGAAACGCTGATGGTCATCGTCAAAAACTATTTGACCATGACGGAACAAATTTTCATTAGAATCTAAATATTTTTGCACAGCTTCCATAGCAAAAAGTCTACAAAAATATAATAATAAATATTGATTAAGAATCATAGATTTTAATCTTGATTTAAATAAATGCTTTCAAAATAAATCAGCAATAAAAGCTTTTATAAATTCATTTTATTCATATTTAGATTTGATGCAAAATTAGAAAAAGAAATTTTAAGATAAAACTAATTATTCAAATAATTTCCTTTTTTTTAAACAAATGTAAATCAATTAAAATTGACTTAAAATATAGAACATTTTTTTGATACTAAAATTTTAAAGTACTAAGCTTCAGGAAATTTAAAAAGTCTACACTATCTTAGAATACGATTTTCGACCTCAAATTCGTAATCTTCATATGTGGAAACTAAAAAGCCAATATTTTAGGGGAGGTTGAAAAAAAATTTTTTGGCCTGGATTGGATCAAAGGTTTCATCAATTTGCCAAAGTATACTATAGTTAAATGTATATATCTTCACCAAAAGTATGTGAAACATGTCTAACGGTCACTGTATCCAAATCAGCTTAAAGACTATTTATGACCGCTTCAGGAATAGTTTAATGCAGTTGAGAAGTTGACCGTGAATGCCAACAGTTCTTAGCAATTAATCGATCAAATTCAAAACCTATTTAAAACAATTTGGTATGTTTAGGAGAAAATCAGAAACTATTTTTTTTTGTTGTAAAGTCGAACCTCTTTAAGGTTTGATAACCTGTTACGTGACTAGTGATCAAAAAAATTTAAAAATTTAAAAATATAAATTTAGTTTTTTCTTAATATATATAATTTTAATCCCTTTCCCATTTCAATTAAAAAATCTACCACTATGTGTATAATGGCCTGTATTCTTTTTTATATTTATCAATTTTCAAAGAACAAGCTTGTCTAAACTTCGAATATATAATCTGGTCTGATCACATATTGCAATAGACACATAATTCTTGTAAATTATGAAAAAACGATACAGTTATTAAATCAAAATTTTTATTTTAATCAAAATTTATGTTTAATTTTACTTAACTAAAACAACACAAAATATTTATTCAAATCAAATATTAATTTAAAAATAATTATAGTTAATCAGTTTCTAAACTCTTGACAAATAGCCGTTGAATTGATAGAATCTTTAGCATCATCCAATTTATTCAAATCACTTTTTAACACAGCATTTTGTACAAGAATTGAATAATTATTTAAATTGTTCGGTTCATTGTTTGTAAAACCATAAACTCTTGATCCATCTGGCCACAAAAACGGTTCTCCTATGTAGTAAATTTTTGAATCAGCCCAAGCCCATTTTGAAAATATATGCAATTCAGTAAATGTTTTTGGACTCCATAAAAATGCACTTAAATTCAAACAATACAATTTAGCAGATTCGAAATTCATTTTAAAATTGCTTATATGATAGCAATTAAATGAAAAGTTTCCGTAAGTATCAAAATTATCTTTGCATTGGTTACAAGAATCGTTCTCATTTACTCTAAAATATCCTTGATCACATTTGTAATCAATGAATTGCTTTGAACAGTTACCGATAAATTTTTTGAAAATTATCAGATATTTAAAAATTAAATAAATCATTACTTAGATCCGAAAAATCCAATTGAACAATAGCATTCATATCCAGCTAATTGATTAATACAAGTTCCATTATTTAAGCAAGGTGAGCTTGAACAATAACTTGATGAAAAATTAAAATTTTTTTACTTCGTAGATTAAAATAAAATATTACTCTAAAGCATAATATTTTCTATAAATATAACTGTTTGAAGTATTTTTTAAATGCTTTAGTCCAAATTCTGTATGAAGACTACATATTTTATTTTTGTATAAAACAAAAGAGCATAATTCGTTCCTCATGCAACTCATCATGCAAAATGTTTTTGTGCTTTTGAACGGTTGAAAGTTTGGAACATGGCTGAAATTTGGAATTGGTACATCTTTTTTATGTAAAATTTTGAAAAAAGCATTAATTTGTGAATCATGTCCTTGTACTTGACAAACAATATGTGAAAAAATCAAAAAAACAATAAGCTTAAAATTTTTCATTTTTAAAATTTTTTTTTATTTCCTATTTATTTTAAATTAAATTTGCTATTTATTACTCAAATAAAATTTTATTTTAGCTTCTTTTAATAAAAAAAAAGATTTTTGGTTTTCATTTTTAATTTTCCAAATTTCCTGCTTAAATTTAATTTTATTTTAAAACCAAAATTTTTTTCAATTCAATATCTCTAGGCTAATTTCTCAGATTTTTTTAATTTACTTTTCTTTCTTTTCTTAAAAACGTTGTCCTAAGACTCTCTTTTTTTAAGATCGAACAAAAATGCAGTCATCATTGCATCATTCAATTATCTACTAATAGGTCATGCTAGGGTCTATTAGAAACATATCTTTTTAGAAAACTTTTTAAAATTGTTAGACATAGCTAGAATAAATTCTTTAATAAACGGCTTATATAGCTCAAAGTTTTCAAACCTTTGTTAAGTGAAAAAAATTTCAGCTAAAATCGATGATTTGTCAATGTATTGTTACATGATGTTCTCTAAGGACAAAATAATTTTTTGATAATTAAGATAATTAATTTTTTTCGTAAAGAAGAGAATCAAAAGACCTTTCACAAGTATATTGGATATTTAAAGGATAAAATTTTGAATGCATAATTAAGGGCATTATTTTGAACTTGGAAAAAATTTTTAATTTTTTTAAACTTTTTTTTTTTTTAAATCCAACGTAAAAAAATTTAGAAATCTTTAAAAAAAAAATTTCTTAAATTTCTTATTCGAATCCAAAATTTACCGATAATGTTTTCAAATGGGAAATTGTTCACTGTTGAGGTAGGCTTAAATAATCAAAATTAGAAAATTTACGAAAGTAAGAAAGAAAGCTGTAAGTAAGAAAGCTAATTTAAAAGGAGGTAAATTTTTAATTTTAATAAAATAGTAAATAAATATATGAAAAAAAACGATAATTTTAATGAATTTTCATAAAACCATCTTAATTTGATGTTTTTTCTTCATAATCCTGCAAAATTATCCGATAATAAAAACTTTGACTGATTTTAATCAAGATAAATTTTATACAAAATGATAAATAATAAATTCTTGACTCTTTCGGGCAGTTTGAGTCAGGATATGTGTGACATCTGGGCCAAGGACATGCGAAAAAACTAAAAAAAAACTTTGGATGAGTGTATTAAGCATACTTTGATTATTGTCTTAGTCAAATGATAACTAGAAAATATGACTTCATTTTACTAATGCTCAAGCCTGAATTAATTTTGAGAGATTTTTGTTTAAATATTTTATTCTCGAAATGCGGAAAATTTAGAAATTAAAAAAATAAATTTAAAAAAAAATAGACCATTTATCATCAAGCTCTTCTTGAACATGTCTTAAACAATCAATCAAATGTTTATTCAACTCATTCATATGTGCCACATGATCAGTCAAATTTTCACTCGGATTGGACATATTTTCTTCTATTTCACTCAAAATTCTGTCATGAATGCTCAAGCCACTTTGCAATACACCAAGCTGACTTTTTATGCTCGAATAGAGCTGATTAAAAAGCTTTCTTCGATTACTAAAATACATTTTATTTGCGAAAACATTTTCATTCAACAATTCTTTGACATATTTTATAAGACCACCATTTACTCTAGCATCCAAGCATCCTAGCAGTCTCATGGTCAATGGCTGTAAGTTGTGAATTAGATTAGCATCTGAGCTATTATTGTTACTAGCTGTAAACTGAACAACAAAAGTTTTCAATTCCTTAGTTTTTTCATTAATATCAGTAATTGCATTGCGTATTGGGTTTAAATAAATTTTCACAGTCAATTCAACATCTTCAAAATGACTTATTTTATCATAGCCTGTGTCTTGACTGATCAAAACTGATCTTTCTATCCACAAATTATCCACACTTTCACTCTCTTTTACACGCTCAAAATCCTCAAAATCGTCGATCACCGATCCAGCAAGGCTGTCCATACTTTTCAAGTAATAAGGTCTATCAAAATAATAAAAAGACTGATTTTTGCCTCCTTCGTCCATTAAACTATTTTTTATTCTTAACAAGGTATCATTTTTTTGATCTAACAAATTTTCTTCAATTAGTTCAATAAACTTTTCTTTATCCATTTTGTTTACAGCGCATATTTGCAAATAGCACTTGTCGTTTGACTCCTTGATCGTTGCATCAGGTTCATGATTATGATTGAGCAATATCACATTGTTCAAATGTGTAAGACCATCATTTTGACTATCGCACCATTTTGAATAGCTTAGCTTATTTTTTATTAAATTTTGAATATTCGACAACATTTCATAGCACTTGTGTTTGTACAAATAATACTTGTTTTGTACCGAGTCAAATTTGAGACTTTTGCCGAATATTCCCACTCGAAAAAATAGGTGTCCATGATTTTTGGAAACGTCTGCTTTTGGATGATAGGGCGATATCAATTGGTTAAATTTGGACTCGGCACTATTTATCCATGCCAACTTGGAGCTCTTTTCCTCGATTTTCTCATAGTAACAATTTAATTTTTGGCATATGTCATACTCTTCTTTAACTGTTTTATAATACTCACTCAAATATGAAGAATCATTGATTAGAAATTTTTCCTGTAATGAATTAATGGCCAGTTTTTTCAATGATTTTAAGTACAATATTTCTTTAAGGCTCGATTCGCTCTCCCATTGCAAAAGATCAGCTTGTTCTTTTCTTATTAAGGACATCATAAGGTTATTTTTTTCTGACTTGTTTAAATAGTACAAATCGTCCAGCAAATAGAGCTTTATTTTGCGTCGACCATCAGACAAAATTGGATGGTGCTCAAATTTTGTCACTTTTTTTATCAAGCGATACAAAAGCAAAAATTGTTCTATCACTGAAACTGAATCGGAGTCTTCTTCTCTCAAAAAGTGATAGTCAAATGCCATGTAGATGCTTTCAATGAGAGTACATTTATGATCTAGAAGTTCCAAGACTAGTCTAGCATGCGACCTTGTTGCCAGTTGACTCAGTTCTATTTGTTCATAGAAATTTTTTTTTGATTTTTCATGTCTTAAAATGGCATCGATTAAATAAAAAAATGCTTTTTCTTTATTCACTAAAATAAGTGATAGAAAACCGAGTAAATTTTTATAAAATGCTTTGATTATTTCTGTGCCAATGACAATAGACAGAGGAGTTAGCTCAATTTCATCCAAGTCTATTTTAAACTTGAAACTTTTGAAAAAACAATTGTTGAACAAGCACTCAATGCTCTTGTGAGCTAAAAATTCGTTTAAATCCTGGCTACTTTTTAGTCGTATGTTCAAGCACTTCCAGAACACGCATGCACTATCGATTATTTTTGCTTTGTAGAAAAATTGATGATAAGTAAAATTTTTCGGTTCCAAAAAACCGAACAACATGCTAAAATAGGCCTTGAAAACCATCACTTCCTGGTCTACATTTATCTTATTTATAAGATAACGAAGCAAATATTTTTGAATATATTTGAAAAATTTAAACAAAATTAGATCAATATTAATGCATAAATTGAATTGTGAATTTAAAATACTTTGATTGAATTTAAAATAGCTTTCAACAACATCAAACAAATCGACTAGTTTTTGATCAAATTTATCAAAATAGCTAAATTGATTGCTTGACATAATAAGATCAATGAGTTCTATTAGGACTAAAAAGTTGTCGACTATGCTCTGATTTAAATCATTAGTACCAAAATTGCAAATTAAATGCTCCAAAACTGGACCAAAGCATTGTTTTATTAAACACTGCATTTGATGTTGTGAAATTTTAAATCTTAGAGTTGATTTTAAAAATTCAACTGATGTGTTTAGAACATGAGGAAATATGTTTTCTCTAAATTGATAATTTTCGCTGAAAATATTTAAATTAATCAGCTTGTTTTTAAATTGAACATTGTCCACTTGATCCAATGAGTACAGTTTGACACAGAGAACAGCTAGTTCGGTTCCATTGAACAATAGTGACAAATAGTCCAAAAATTTTGCGTTCAAATTTTCGATCAGGAATTCTTTGCTTAAATTTTTATTTATTCTAATTTGTAATAGATCATTTAGAAAATATTTTAGCTCGAACTGTGAATTGGACATGGTTGAAAGAGAGAGTAAAATTTTGGTAAAAAAGTCAAAATTTTGAACCAATGGCAGCAAAATATGCATCATGTTAAATTCGAATACACTTTTGACATTTAGCAAAAACCAATTGAGTAAAACTTTTGGCTCTTTTACTTCAAAAGTAAAATTTGTCGGCAATGATTGTAACAAATTCAAAAACGACTCAAACAATCTGTTCTGCAATTTTACCCAGAATAAATTTTTACTATTCAATTTTTGTTCTAAGGCTAATTTGGAAAAAAAGTCCAAATATTTGTCCAACAATGCGGCATTAGGCTTCAAATCACTTTTGATCAAATTGTAAAATTCAAGCTCATTTTGATCACTAAGTTCAAAACTTAAAAATTTAACACTTTCTTTGCATAATTGTTCGTCATTGGCATGAATGGTGGCTATTTTGAATTTAATATTGAAAAAATTTCGAAAATTTAGAACTAAATTTTCTCTATTTGAGTAGAAAAGATACCATGCAAGATTAATATTCTTGGTCTCTTGCAATACAGACTCATTTCGGTCATAAGTGTATAATTCAATCGACAAGTCGAGATCAGAGACTCCTTCCAGTTGAATAAGATCATTTAGCACCATTTCTTTTAGCCTGAACAAATTTGTTTCGAATATGTGTGTCTTGTTAATGACAATTTTTAGAAAAAAATAGCTGTCCAAATCTTTGCGAGATGAATTTTTGGATATTTGATGCTGATCGAACTTGGACCTGCGCTGGCTGACTTCTTGAGGACACAGTGCTACTAGACCAATGGAAATATTGACTAAATTAGCCACAGTCGCTTCATATCCTGTGTATTTTACACTTAAATCATCTATCACTGGCAGCCACTGATTAAACCATTTGTCAAGCTGGCTTACATTGATAACGTGACTTGAGTCAAGAAAATTTTTCAGCTCATTACTAAAATTTAGGTCTAAATGAAAATAGCGATTTAGATCGTGGTTGGAATTAGCTCGTTGTACTTTGGACTGATTACTGTTAGGTCGAGACTTTGACTTGGATTTGAATATGCGTCGAAACATGCTTGAACTAATAGGATCTATTTTACGCTCTGCGTAGCCCCATGAATTTATCAAATTAAGCTCTGAATTTTTAAATTCATACAATTCGAATAATAAAGGCATTTTTAGCTTTTGATATGTGTTTAGAACAGCAATTAAAATTCTGGCTGTTTTTTGCTCAAGGCTGATAGTAAAATTTGACTCTGATTCAAGCATAAAATTGTCGCATTTCAAGCATTTTTCGCTTATCTTAAATGACTTTGTCAAACAAGACTCGGAATCGGACTCGTCCGAGCTCATGTTGGCTTTAGAATTTTTTATTCTTGGTCCTGCTGAAAGACTACGCTTTGATTTTTTGCCCGTTTGATTTAATTTTTTATTTTTTTGCTCAAATTGAAATACTCTTAATTGTAAACTATCACTAGGTGAAAAAAATGCCTGTCTCCTCAAATTGGCTAAATTAACTATTTTAATATTTAATTTGATAAAATTTTTATTCAAAATTTCATTTAAAATGTTTAATTCCAATTTATCAAAATTGTCATAGCTTTTATTCAACGAGAACAAATTTTTACAAGTATTGTCCAAAATTTTTTTGTTTAAATTTAGCAAATTATTATTAAAATAGTTAAAACGTTTGACAATTAGATATTTTAGGAATGTAGAATTTTTTCCGCTTATTTTTTGATTTTTGTAATAGTCGATTAAATCGTTTAGATTGATTAGAAGAGTGCGCAAACAAGTTGGATCGAGTGAGTTATCGGACGAATTACTGAAGCTGTTTGTGCTCTTGGAGCTTAAAGTGTCCGTGCCCATGTTGCTGTTCAATGTGTTGATCAAATGACTGATTTGGTCGTAGTTGTGCCTGATTTGGTCCTCAAAGTTTGAGTGACTATGCTCGTATTCGTCAAATAAGCTTCCTCCAACGCTCATTTTGCTTTCATTTAGTATCTAAAATTTTGTTTTAATTAAATGAATAATCAAGCTCAGTCAATGAGCTTTTTAACCCATATTTTTAATAATTAAGTATTAAATTAAATTTACTACGTTTGTTCGTACTACTTTACACTTAACAGACTTATGCACCCATTAATTTGTAAAATAAACACTTTAATTGCTGTTCAAAGTTCGGCTTGATTTTTTAGTGTTAAAAAAATAATATAAAAAAAATTTTTATGTACAGAATCAGATGAATGTTTAGCATAAAATTGATGCTTTGTGATTCGATTGATTATAAATCGATATATTTTTGATGGCTCGTTAATAAAAATAATTATATTCAACTTTTCTACTTTAATATTGAGGTCAATTTGTATGTCTTAGTAGATTTCTCTTTACAAAAAAACACTCTAGACATTTTATTTAATTGAACTGAATAGGCCAGAAATATTTTACATATAGACCAGTAATCATGACCGAAAAAATTTTTTCAATTGACATTTTTTTCAAAAAAAAAATATATTATAATTTTATTTTATTTTAAGAGACCCTAAACACGATGAAATAATTTTAAAAAATTTTCAAAAATAAAAATTAATTACTAAAATGGGATACCTGAAAAATGCAAAGCGCAAATTTTGCCGCTGGTATAAATCAATAACTACAGAATTACTACTACTAAATTATAAGACATTTATTTTTATATAGCGCTTAATTTGCTGAAAGGGGAGCGTGCTATCCCCAAACAAGACTAAATGGCTATTTGTATAATAATAGTAATTATATGTCAAAAAATTGTCCTTTTCTTCACTTTTAATTGAGGGATAATTTATATAATTAAATAAATAAATCTTCCAAAAAACAGTTTTAAATTTATAGCGCTTTTGTTTATTATTAAAATTAAGCTTATCACCGCCAAAATTATTCTAAATTTGAATAAAGAACTGAAAAAAAAATAAAGTTGTTTTAAAAAAAAGAAGAGTTCCTAATTATTTTTAAAAATAAACAAGAGTTTTTTAATTTTAAAGCTGTTTTTTTTTGAAGATTTATTTATTTAATAAAATAAAACTTAAAGAGCAGAAAAAGACAAATATTTTTACATTTAATTTTTCGTGAGCAGAATGTTATTTTTTAAAATAAACCCAGATGTGCATTTAATTAAAAAAAAATTGGGGTGTTCATTTTTCACGTATTCACTAAAATGAGTAAATTTTCAAAAATTTGAAAAATACAATATTTGAGTTGAACCATAAATTTAAATTAATTAAAGGTAGATTTCGTTTTAATACACTTAAGTAAATACTCTTTGAAAGTTAATCTAGGAAACAATCTTCCTATTAAGACCGCTATCGAAATGAAAAATAACTATGGATATTTTAGGTTCGAATAAGTAATCGAAAAAGAAACTTTTTATTTAGTCAAGCCTTTAACAAATGAAACTAGAATTTTACAAAAATATAAACTTGATAGCTTTATATTAATAAATAATATTAAAATAAATTTTTGAATTTTTCTAAATTAATTTGATGATTAAAAAAAAATTAAAAACTCCTAAACAAAATAAAAAGCATAGAATAATTGTATCTAATAACAAAACCATGGTCAAAATATTCAAAAATTTAGTATCTAAAATTAAAAAATAAAAAACTAAGAAACTTGGATTATTAATAAAGCTATAAATCAAGGCTAAAAAAGTTTAGGCAATCATAATTTAGTTTTGTTTGTTTATATTTTGGTTCAACTTTTTGTTTAAACAATGAACAATCAACACGTGCCGAGACACGACATTGACTACAATTATCGTCATGGCGAAGGAGCAAATGAAACCAATATGGAAATATCTGAAAGAGTTGCCGCTCATAGAATAGGAGACCCTCCTGCCAGAAGAAGTTTTGATTATAATTATAGACACGGAGCAGGGCAAAATAGAACAGATATGGATATTAGAGATGGCTATGACCATGTGGATGAAAACAATCGAGCAGAAGGAAGACCTAGTTTTCAGTACAGGTACAGTCATGGACATGGCCCCAACAGAACCGAGATGAGCATTAGACATGCTAGAACCGATGAAGAAAATTTTGCCAATGACCCTGCTACTGACCAAAGACCGCCTGCTCCTCCTCGATCCAATCGTCGAAATAGAAGAAGCTGGTCAAGTGATAGTGATAGCACAGATCACGACAATCGAAAACCAAGGCCTGTGTCAAAAATGCCTCATTATCCACTTCCGCGGCCTAAAGATATAGCTAGACTTAGAGAACCAACGAAAGGACATGGTCTACCACCGAGAAATGAAATTCCTATCGTAAACGCAAAAGATGTTTTAGAAAAAATTAGTCAAGAGCATATAAACAAAAACGATTTAGCTAAATTTTTAAATAAATTAAAACTTAATCAAGTCTCTGAAAACGAAAATGGTGAAAAAGGCATTAATTTTGACTATGAACATGAGGATGGCAAAGTACTTACACGAATAAAAGTCAGTCAAACCAAATTAAATGATGAAGTACTAACAAAACGTGCCTCTAGATCTAAACTCAATGACTAATTTATAGTAATTTATTATTAAATCTATATAAAAATAAATTTTGTCACAATAAAAAAATATATTTTAGCATAAAAAAAAATTTAACTTCTTCAAAAATAGAATTTATTTATAAATTAATTAATTGTTTAATATTTATTTACTTTATTTGAAAATGAAGACTGATAATTTTTTCATTGAAATTAGATAAAATAGTAGTTTTCGATTAAAATTTAAATTAAAGAAATATTGATTCTAGAAAATTCTTTGTATACTAATGAATTAAGCTTTTTAAAGCTTCAATAGATATCCTGACTTATTAACTAGATTGTCTTTATTTCCGTAAAAACGACTCGAAGTTAAATAAATTATGAAATTAGCTCCTTGTCATAAGTTTTTATTTGGTTCTTAGTTTTGAATGAAATAGAAATTCAAATATTTAATATAGAAACAAAAAATTTTAATTTCATTAATTCATTTGAATTTTCATGGATTTATGTAAGAAATTTTTTGAAAATAGAAAATTTCCGGTTAGCCATTAATACAATTTTTAATTGTAAATTAGTACAAGGATGTAGTATATTAAGACAATAGTGAAGCTATTAAACAAAGGAATGAAAATTTTAAATTTTAAATAATAATTTTAAAGCCAAAATACTCTTTAAATGATTAAATAATGATGTTTAAAAAAAATGTAATTATTTAAAAATAATTATAGATTCATCATAGTATTTTCAAATTTTGCATGAAATTTTTATAAAGCTTTATTAAAACAAAAGTTTTACGATAAAAAATTTTGGGTAATTTACTTAAAAAAAGACATGATTTCTAAATAAATTTTACATTCAAAACCTGGAAGGATTTTTATTTAAAAAAATATTAATTTATTTAACTAACAAAAAAAAAAAAGTAACAAAAGAAAGATGTGTTAAAATTTATTAAAAAAAATAAATCTCAAAAGTCTAATTTTTATAACTAGATCTAATAATTGAAATTTTTATTCAAATTGAAAGTTAATATGCTAATACATTTAAAAATTTAAACAAAAAACTCTTGAAAGAAAGTAGATTTTAAGGACTGATTTTTGTTTTTAATTTTTATGTTTAAAATTATTTTGAAAAAAAAAAAATTTTCAGAGTTGAAAAACAAATTGTTGTTTGTAGACATTTATTTGATGACAAAAAAAATCAAGATTTTTGATCAAGTTGCTCATAAAATATTTGAAAATTAAAAATTAAAATTTATTCAAAGTTAATTATATCTCTCTTTTTCAAAAATAAAAACAATTAGAAATTTGAGACATTTTTTATGTCGTCAATAGGCTGGTTTTTTAATCAAAGAATGCTAATACAAAAATTAGCATAAATTTGCAACTAAAAACCGAATTTGATTTAAAAATTTTAAATCTTGCTTGAACATACGTTAGACTATGTATATGAGAAATATATTCAGTTCCATTATAATAATTAAATTTTTCAAGTAAAATACGAATTTAAAAAAGTAATTAATTCTAACGTTTGGATATGTTGAACAATGGCAATGGAAATATCTGACAAGTCAATGCGTGATTTACTTCAGTTTCACAAAACAGGCACTGGATACATCTCAAAGGCACTGTCTATAGATGAAACATCTAGTTAGCATTCATTAATCTATCTATTTTTGATAAAATTTCAGCTATTTTCAGATAAAAAAGATGAAGCCATTGTTTTTTATCAACTCGGCATAGAAGAATTTCTAATGGGCCTAGGCATAAAATTAGATGGAGAAAGTAAGCAGCGCGGCGAACATATTCAAGAAAAAATGGAGAGCAACCTTCAAATGGCTTTGGAGCGAATTCAAGAATTAAGTAATTAAATTATAAATCTTAGAAAGGAAAAAAATAAGAAATTTTTTTAGAACATTCTTCACCTAGATTGGACTCCATTAAGCATCGTCTGGAACAGACAAAAGCTGATAGAAAAAAACATTCATTTAATCCAAGTCCTAGCTCTGTTGTGTACAGAAAACCAACCCCGTCCACTTCAAGACCCCTGTCGACACATAAAAATTCGCGCATTGTAACGCCTTCATCTAAACCAGTAAATTCCAAACCTGACACAAACAATAATGTAAGCAAAAATCTAAAAGAGCTTTTAAAAATTCCTAGTTTGGACAAAAAAATGGTCGAGATTATCATCGACGAAATTGTCGATAAAAAAGACGTCAAATTCTCCGATATTAGTAATAATTTTAAAAACTTAAAATTTTTTTTTTTAATTTCGAAATTTTAGCAAAAAAAAATTATGTGATTTTTTTATTGAAAAATGATCATAAAAAAAGTTAATTATTATCTATTTTAAATTTAAAATTAAAAAATTTCACTTTAAAAAAAAATTTTCCCCATAGATTTTTTAATTTTTAAATTAAATTTTTTTTTACCTAGTCGGTCAAAATAAAGCAAAACAAGCACTTCAAGAGTTAGTTATTTTGCCGTCAATAAATCCAAAGGTAAACAATTAAAAATTAAAAAAAATTTTCTCTTAATTTTGCCTTGTAGCTTTTTACTGGTTTGTTAACACCGCTCAAAGGTCTACTTCTCTTTGGTCCTCCAGGCAACGGCAAAACAATGCTTGCCAAAGCAGCAGCAAATGAGGCTAATTGTAATTTTTTTAATATAAACTCATCAAGTCTTACATCTAAATATGTATTTAAATTTTCTTTTCTCAAATACAAATTTTAATTTGCTATTTAAGGTTGGTGATGGTGAAAAACTAGTCCGAACTCTTTTTGCTGTTGCCAGACATCTTCAACCTTCCATTATATTCATTGATGAAATAGATTCAATACTGTCTTCGCGAAAAGACAACGAGCACGAGGCTTCCAGGAGACTAAAAACAGAATTTTTTGTTCAATTCGATGGGGTTTGAAAAAATTCTTTAGTAAAAAAATTTTAAATTTAAAAATTTTTTTTTCAAGATGCAAACTGAAAAAAATGATAGAATTTTGGTAATGGGTGCGACCAACCGTCCTTATGATCTTGACAGTGCTGCCCTGCGTCGCTTTCCAAAGCGAATTTATGTCGGTCTTCCAGAATTTGGTACAAGAGTCGAATTAATCAAAAAATTGCTGCACTCACACTCTCACTCGTTAAGTGAACAGCAAATTTGCGAGTTGGCCCGACGCACACAAGGCTATTCAGGCAGTGATTTAAATTCGTTGGCCACTGATGCCGCTTATGGTCCCATTAGAGAGAAAAGCATCGAAGATCTAAAAATAATGACAAGAAGTTCAATTAGACCCATTCGTTTTGATGATTTTGTTGTTGCTCTTTCTCAAATAAAAATAACACCACCTAAGGATTTGGTCGAACTTGACAATTGGAATAAAGCCTACGGAGCCAGCTCTTAATCTAAGCACATTTTACTTTTTTTACTTGAATTTTTTTATCAAGCTTATTAGGACAAAGCCGATATTTTATTCTGTAAATTAAAATTTTTTTTTCAATTTATTTTTTTGAAACAAACTCTTTAATGGTTGTAATTAATCATGCAAAAAAAATTTAATTCTTCTCCAACAAAAAAATTCAAATTAAAGATTGAAAATTTTAATTGTTTTTTTTTTTTTATGTAAATAATAAACATTTTTATTTTTTCTTTTATTATTAAATAATAATTTTAAATTGAGATGGTAGTTAGTGATCATCCAAAATTAAAAAAAAATTTATTAGTATGATTAAATTTTAAATTAACTTTTAGAGATGACTTCATTGGGTTCATCTAACTCGGCAGCGTCAAATTCATCAGCAGGATCGTTGGCCAATTCGATGGCCGGTCAGCCTGGCCCGAATTTCCCTCGTTTAAAGGTCGAAGACGCACTTACCTATCTTGACCAAGTAAAGCTTCAGTTCGAAAAACAGCCCGAAGTGTACAACCAATTTCTTGACATCATGAAAGAATTTAAATCGCAAGCGATCGATACACCCGGGGTAATTTCTCGAGTATCGACTCTATTCAAAGGACACAACGATCTAATCGAAGGATTCAACACATTTTTACCTCCTGGGTATAAAATAGAGATTCAAGCTAACGATTCAGTTCATTATACTGCACCAAATTCGTCTATGTCTACATTAGTTAATCAAAATATGGTTGTAAAGCCTAAAACAGTTCAGCAAACACTTAATACACCGGCCATAGTTCCGGCCACTTTGGTAGCAAATAACATCAGCTCTCAATTACCTTTGAACCTGAGCGGAACTAATTTGGTCAAAAACGAGGCACAAAAACTAGAGCCTATAGTTCTGGCTACAATACCAAATAATTCTAATTTCAAAAGCTTGACCCAACCACTTAAACTAGCCTCAGTGACATCAGCGCCATCTCTTGTTCCTTTGCAAAATCAGTCAGCTAATTTGTCTAATCTGTCATCGACCATTAGTGCAGCTAATACCATTGTTCAACAAATTTCAAATCCGCAACCGTCGCAAACGCAAGCACCTTCTAGCCAAGTTGAATTTGGACATGCTATAAGTTATGTGAATAAAATTAAAGCTCGTTTCAGCAATCAGCCTGAAGTGTACAAATCTTTCTTGGAAATTTTGCACACCTATCAAAAACAGCAAAAAAATATGAAAGATGTAAGTAGTATTAGTTTTTAAAAAATTGATTTTTTTTTTTTGAATAAAAAAAGCGTTTAAAATGCCAGATTATCAGGGGTAATATTATTCGTGCTACTAAGGTTATATTTTCTGATACAAAGCTAAAAAAAAAGGCAAAGATAAAGCATAAATTTTAGTTTAAATTGATTATTCATTTCATTTTATTTTAATAAAAAAGTTTCAAAAAGTATATTGCACTTGCCGCGATATTTTTTTTTAAAACCTATTTTTTTATCTTGAATTTTATTTTTATCAAAAAAGGAAGAATTTTTCTCAACTTTATTTGAAAATCACAACGCTTTTGGCTCAAAGATTGTCATTTTTAAAATAATTGTTTTGAATAGAAAAAAAAATACAAAATCTTTTTTCATGTTATACTAAATAATCATTTTCATAAGAAAAATTGTTTCAAAGAATGTTCACAAACATTCTTTCCTCCATCTGGCAAATAATTAATAATAATAATAATTATGATAAGACTGGTCCTAATACTGATCACTGTAGAAAACCACTATAAACATGTATCTGGGATTAACATACCAATATTACCTAGAACCACTATTTTCTACCTTTTTGTCAAAAAACTTCTATCCATCTGATTGAAAACTGACATAATTCATAACTTAAAGCTTAAAAATATATCTCTGGTGTGGTATTTTATCAATATGCTTCTAAACTACCAGTTAGAAAATCTAAAATTTACAACAATCATGCTGAAAGTTACTAATTGAATTTTTTTTGGCTAAATACTAAATTATCCTATTTTTTTTTCATAACACTCTATGTAAAAATTTGCTTCCCTTTTAGTGGAGTGGGATAATATTCGCCTGACTAAGGCATCTCTCCAAGTTGATGGGGTTTAATAAACAATAAAGGCAATCGTACTGAAATTTGTAAAACAAGTCTCTTTTACGATTCTTTTAATATACCCTATGTTTCTCTACTTTATTCAAGTTTTTTCTTTTGAAAAGGTAACTCGTGGATCAACTAATAACTTTTTACAAGCTTTTTATTCTAAATGTAAACCTTTTTATCAATTTTTCTTAGTAGCTCTAAGTTAATCAGTTTGAGCATTTCACTTACCTTTAATTTAGAATTTTTTTATATTCTTTTATGTATCTTTGATTGAATTCTATAGCTGTTAGATCTTTATTTGTTTTTATTTGTTTAAAAAAATTTTTCTTAACCCCAAAAAATTTGTTTTCAATGATTGATAATTTTATTTGAAATGTTTTCTAATAGGTAAAAATTAAAAAAATTCTTATTTGAAACAAAATTTCAATTTTTTTTTTTACACTTATATTAGCTTGTTATTAATTTTTATTTATTCAAGGGTATAGTTCCATCAAATTTTTTATCAGAGAGCGAAGTATATGCCAAAGTAGCAAGTTTGTTCAAAAATCAAGAAGATTTGCTGGTCGAGTTTAGCCAATTCTTGCCAGATGCAAACGCTAATCAAAATTCCGCTCAAGCAGATAAATTGATAAATCCGGAGCTGACTCAATTGACTGTCACTTCATCTCAAGCTAATACGCCTGTTGCCACCAGTCCCAAAGTAAAAACTGAGCAAGTTCAATCAACAACTGAATCACAGAGACCATTGACACCTGGCGATAACGCATCCGTCTCATCGTTATCTTCAAATTCATCTCAGAAGCCTCTGAAGCGTCCCACGACATCAATTCCGATAAGCTCCAAAAAGTTAAAATTGACTACACCCCAAGCCCAAAAACCAGCCTCTCAATTGACAACAAAGTCTGTTCAGCCATCTAATTTCACCAACAAAAACCTTACGTTTACCAAACACCAAGCTCAAGCAAATCTTGACTCTCTTCGCTTCGGGCCCATAAATGAAATAACATTTTTCGAAAAGCTCAAAAAAGCTCTTCGTACTCCACAAGTATACGAAAATTTTTTGAAATGTTTAGTTCTATTTAATCAAGGCATAATCACAACCAGCGAATTGATTAAGCTTGTCGAACCATTTTTATCAAAATTTTCAAATTTATACCGCTGGTTTAAAGACTACGTCGAGAACATACCATTTAATTCAACAATAAATTCTGAATCAGCCGATTCAGTGAAGGAAAAAATAGCCCTTCCGACTAATAACATTCACTTGGAAATAGACTATTTGGCTTGCAAGCAATATGGTGCCAGCTATAGAGATATAAGCTCATATCCTCAGCCTATAAGCAGTGGCCAGACAGAATTGTGCAAACAAGTTCTCAATTCGAGTTATGTCTCTTTTCCGTCTTGGTCGGAAGACTCTACTTTTGTCACATCACGCAAAAACCAGTACGAAGATCAAATTTTTCGCATTGAAGACGAAAGATTTGAATTGGACGTTGTTTTAGAGACTAATTTGTGTACAATAAAAGTGCTTGAGAATTTGATGAGCAAAATGAATCGCATGAAGCCGGACGAACTGGCCAAACTAAGATTGGACGACTCACTGGGCGGTGAATCCCAGGTTATACACATGAAAGCCGTTCAGCGCATATATGCTGACAAGTCTAAGGATTTTATCGAGGGCCTAAAGCAAAATCCACAGGTAGCTGTGCCTCTAGTGCTCAAACGTCTTAAGGCCAAGGACGAAGAATGGCGTGAGGCTAAGAAAAACTTGGAAAAAACGTGGCGAGAACAAGTAGAAAAAAACTATCTAAAGTCATTAGACTATTTGGCCACACCTTTTAAGCAAAATGATCAAAAATATTTGAAGACAAAGTCAATGGTGAATGAAATAGAAAATATTTTTAATGAGCGAAATGAAGCTAGAAACTACATGGCTCATCAGATTTTGAATCACAGTGAGCCTCATCTGACTTTTAGATACGAAGACAAGTCGGTGCTGGAAGATGCGGCTGCGCTAATTATACACCATGTGAAAAGACAGACCACTATCCAAAAAGAAGACAAGCATAAAATAAAACAGATTGTGTATTTGTTTTTGCCAGACCTTTTTTTTGTATCCAGGGGCACTTTGTCAGATGACGAATCGTCCGACAAACTCGAGTCAGATGACAATTCTGGAAAAAAACTAAGATCAAACAATGGACACAATACCAGTTCTACTAGGCACACTGACACTAACAAACGAAGGCTCAATGACACTGAAGTCGAACGAAATAAAAATTTGCCCAATGAATATAAATCGCCGGTAAGTTACTCATTATTTATTTTTCTGATTAAATTCTTAGAAAAAAAAGAGAAAAGTTATTAGAAATATATTCATTTGGTGAAAATTTTATTTTTATTCAAAAAATGAATTTAATTTTGAAAAAAAAAATGTTTTAAATTAGAAAACTAATCATTTTTCAAAATTTTAATTAAGGGAAAAATATTATTTGGTACTGTGAATTTCTAGAACAAAAAGAACAGAAATTCTGCCTTTATTGATAAATAAAAAAAATTAAATAATTTTTAAAAAATACTGCAACTTTGTTGCATCTTTTTTTCCTAAAATATTTTTTCTTATTAAAATAAAAGACAAAAAATAAAGCATCGTTAAGATTTAAATTGATAATAGGTTTTATTTACCTTAAAAAACATAAAATAAAGTTTTTAATTTATTTTAATCGGCTATTTATTTTTTGTGTTGGAATTACAAAATGTATCTAATGTTGAAATTATATTAAAAAAATGAGATTTTCAAAAAATTTTGTTCATTCTTGAATAAAAAATTAATTTTAAGTTAGTAATTATTTAATTATTTGAAATTAAAGTTGTTAGTGAAATTTAATAACAAATTTGATTTTTATTTAAAAAATTAAAGGTACAGTGAGTTTTAACACTCAAAAACTGGAGGGGTTTTTTCGATCCTTAGTGTTATCATTTTCAGTAGTTTTTATTCCATGAAAATAAGCATATTTTGAAACAAAAATTAATTATTTTTTAATTTTAGAATTTTGTTTAAAAATAATTTTCAATAATGATTAAAAAATATTTATTTAAAAGCTTGGAAAAGATTAAACATAAAGCATCGAAAAAATCCATCCGGTTTTTGAGTGTTAACACTAGAAAGCCCGATTTTTTTATACCTGAAAAGCCCATCGGGTCTTTCTGACCCGTTTTTTAAAAGTCAGAGATTAAATGTTTAAATTCTTGTTATTTTATTCAAAAACAAAAAAAAACTATTTAGATTTTGAATCATGACATCTCTTACACATTGCTCTTACAACCATCTCATGTTAACATGTCCCACAAGACGTTTTTCCGCAATTATTATTAGTAAATTTGAACTTGTTCTCATTGCACAATCTAACCTTGCATTTTTCTATAACTGTTTATTGATTTTTTTGACGATGATGGCGTTGTCGTAGTGGCAGAATTGGCGACACGTTTTCTGAAAGAACATTCTTTCGGACGGGCTTTCTAGTGTTAAAAACAATAAGAACAAAAATTCTTCCTTTTTTGATAAATCAAAATTTACATTTTATAAATCAAAATATTTATTACCCAAGTGATTCTTTTTGAAATAAATAAATAAAAATTACCGTAAAAATTAAAAAAAAAATACTGCAACATAGTGTGACTTACTTTGTTACGTCTTTTTTACATAAAATAAAAACTTTATTTTTTTATTTTAGAATACTTTTTTAATGTTATTTCAAAATTAGATACATTTCATTAAAACTCAAAAAATTCATCCATTTATTTATTTATTAATAAGATTTGTGCTTTATTTTCACATCTGATTATGAATACAGAATCGAAAAAAAATATATATTTAATAAGGTTAATTTGGAAAAAAAAGTTAACAGCATTCTTAATTAAAACAATACCAGTTTATAGATTGTAAATCAACTAAAAATTAAATGAAATATTTTAGAATTTATTTTCTTTGAAAGTAAAGGTTTTGTGAAATTAAGTACATTAGAACAGAACAAATCATCTTAAAAAAATTTTTAAATTTTCTTTTAAGGATCTAAAGAGTAGTTTTATTATAAAGAGCATTCAGGTAAAACTCTGCAAATTTAGCATTATTTAAATTTGTACAAGTTTAGATGTAGTGCATTTTGCAGAGATTTTGTACATTATTAGCATACTTTAACTATTGAGGCACCAATAAATGTTGCACTATGTTACATTCAGGCAAATTCTTTAGAAAAAAGCCATAATCAATGTTAGCATTAATTTCTGCTCTATTTTTTTATTTTGTACCAAATTTCACCAAACAGAAACTGTAAACAGAGTTCTATTTTACATAAATTTTAGTAAATATACAAAAATTTATTTAGTTTTATTAAAAGAAAGAATTTTTAAAGAGTCTTTAAAGTTTAAAAAATAATAAAAAATTTGAAAATATTTAAAAAAAATGCTACAACATGACACATAATACTTTGTTACTCTTATTTTATTTTAAAAAATATCCTTATTTTTTTATTATTTTAATTCGTATTGATGCTTTATTTTTAGTCGTTTTTTACTATAGAAAAATAATTTCAAAAACAAGTTCTCCTAAAGTACAATGTTGCAGTATTTTTTTTAAAGTGTATTTTAAAATTTATCTAAAAAGAAAATATTTTTAAAACTTTTTTAATTTTATTTAAAAATAAAGACTTCTACTAAAATTTATTTTGTCAAGTTAAATTTAATAGATTTTGAATTTTAAATTGTACGATTTTAGAATCTAAACTAATTATTCAGCAAAAATGAATATGTTGTGTTTATTTTTTAACTAAGTGACTTATTTTTTGTCTTAGGAGGATTTGTATCGACTTTTCTATGTGGACGAACATTGGTACCTTTTTTTTCGCTATCACCAGATTTTGTGCGAGCGTCTCCTTAAAATCTACAAGCATGCCCAAAAGCTGTCCGAACAGGAGCAAATTGAGGCCAAAACAAGAGATCAGTCAGTCGCTGAAATGCTTAAACTGCGCAGCAAACTTGAAGTGTCTGTCGATGATTACTATCCGGCATTTTTGGACATAGTCCGCAATCTACTCGACGGAAACATGGACAGTGTTCAATACGAAGACACGCTGCGCGAAATGTTCGGAATTCACGCCTACATTGTCTTCACTTTGGATAAAGTAGTTCACAATTGTGTCCGCCAGCTCCAATTTTTGGTTCAAGATGAAAAATCGTGCTCTGTCAAACAAACATTTACTGATGAACAAAAGTATTCTTCATCGGGCTGCAAAGTTTCGCACATGTCCTACCAAGCAGTGGTCAATTCGGAGCTTGCCTATCAGAAAAAAATAGAAAATCTGCTCAGCGACGAGAACATTTACAAGATAATAACTTATAAAAATTCTAATAGATTGACCTTGGAGTTATTGGACACTGAGAAAGAGGACGATGAGGAAGACGAGGTGGGCGATGAAGTTGAACCACCCAAGTGGTCTGAATTCGTCGAAAAACATTGCACTATAAATGAAATTGAAGAGGATGTGAAAATAAGGCTGACTAAGCGGCCAGTTTTTCTCACCCGAAACGCTCATTCTCTCAAAACTAGGTTCGATGTGTACAAGCTGGAAGAAGCAGAAAAAAAAGAGGACTCGGTATCTCGAAAGCAAATAAATGAAACAAGCACATTGTACAGAAAAAATGCGCTTAAACGCGCCCGTAAGTCTCATTTAAAGGTGACAAAAAAAATGTACGACAAATTCCGAAAGCATTTGACCAAATGGCTAAAAGAGCATATGACTCCAGCGGACTGCATTGATGACTGGCTAATGGGCGAAGACATAAAAGGCGTCTGCACTACCATACACAAAGAGTTGACTCAAAAAAAACCGCCCTATCACGTCTTGTACAAATACAAAGTCGAATCCGAATCGGAAAATACTCACGAGTCTACTAAACCATCGAACTAAACTATTATGTTTATAATTTTTTTTGCTTGAATTTTTAACTTATCTGTATGTCCCATAATCTTGTTTAAAAGTTGAAATATTTTCAACGGATTCGAATGATTTCTTATTTTTTGTTTCGGTTAAATGTTCATTTTTTGTAATTATAGTGTTCTTTTTTTTTTTTTGTTTAATAAAACAAAATTTAGCTCAAAAGAAAATATTAGTTTAAATTAAATTAAATTTAATGCTGATTCAAAGCAACCGAGACTGAATGAAAAAATTGGAATTTTTTTTGGCCTAAAAATGTAAAAATAAAATTTTATCTTTGAAAAAATTAAAAAAAAAATTTTTGATTTAAACCATGGATTTTTTTAAAGGTGGGTATAAATGCCTACATAAATTAGGTAAAATCATGTCCACTGAATAAATTTCAAATTTTCCATGAAAAATTTATTTTTCCAATTTTATTCTCAATCAGCAAACGTACTTTAGTTCTTGATATTTTATTCAAATTTTTAATTTATAAACAGACTTGCTCAAAAGTAAAAAAAAAAGTCGTTTAAAAAATAATTCTTTAAAAAAAGTCTTTTGCCCTTCCATCTAGTTAAGGTAGCCATTTTTTTTTAAGACTATGAAAAGACTTGACTTTGACTTTATGAGTTTTAAACAACTCTGTTTATAATATTTGATGAAATGAAACAAAAATTTTTTTCCCTTGATTTATTAAAAATATGAAAAAAGAATTTGAAAAATTTGAAAAATTTTTCAAAACAAAATCGATCATCGATAGTAAAAATTCTTTGAGAAAAATAAATTATTCTAAATTTTCAATTAGATTTGTTACTACTAAGTTATTTTACCAAATTAATTATGTAATCTTAGTCAAACAGATCAAACAGGTGTAAAAATTTGATTGGTTTTGATTTTTAGCATTTTTGTTTTAATTCAAAGGGGCTTGGTATAAAATTTAAGTTACTTTGCTTCGCCAATAAAAAATTAACAAATTTTTTTTTAAATTTAATTAATTCAAACAGGTCATTCTTATCTTGATTTAAAAAATGCAAATAAATACTTTTTTACAAATTTAGAAATTATAAAAATTATTATTTGTTTAAGAATTTTGAATATGAAAATCATAGTGATAGTGGCAATTTTCTTGTTTTTATTCGTGTCCGAAAGCACTCAAGAGTCAAAAATAAAAAAGAGTGTGGTAGACATGACCGACGCAGAAATAGACAAGTTGGCAGAAGAGTGGGACGTAAGAGAATGTTTCGAAAAAATTTTTTGAAACAAAATTTTACTAACATTTTTTTAAAAGAAAGATGAAGAAGAACTTCCTGAAGATGAGAAACCGTTTCATGAACGAAAGAACATGGGCCAAAATATCAACATGGAAGAGCTAATGAAAAATAAAAATCCTGCCGAGGCAGTCAAAATGTTCAATAAAAAAAATAAACCTGTGATGATATTTGTGGAAGTAAACAAAAAACTGTCTAAATTTGAAGCCGAAGAAGCTACCAAATTGTGGGCCACTTCTCTATACAATGCACATTATGAAGTAAATCGATTTATGGTTGATGATCATCAAGCTATTTTTATGATAAACGATGGATCAAAATCGTGGGAGATTAAAGACTTTTTGATTCAGCAAAAAAATTGCAATTTGGTAACCATTGATCAGGAAAAATATCCTGGTAAATATTCAGAAAAATCTGATCTTTGAAGATATAAATAATTATTTTTTTTTATTAAATTTTTTTTTTTGACATTTCTTTTTAAATAAAATTTATACAATCTTTTCTGACCAAAATGTCTATAAATAGCTTAAAGCTTCAATATGACTGAGAGTTTCGAGTCATATTACCCAATATTTGCTTTGAAAAATACTATAGCTTTATTTAATTAATGTTTTAGTCGAACATCCACTCTAATTATTTTAAATTTAAATATAGTGTGAAAGCTGTTGCTAAAAATAGCAAGCAATTCATTTCATATTTAAAAGACTTATAAAAGACTTGGTTTAGTTCAATAATTCAAATTTAATATTTTTTTCTCAAGTACTTAAGTCAGTCGCTTAATCGCTTCTGTTATATAAGGATAAAATTAAATGAAAAGTAAAATTAAGTTTTCTATTATAAAAATTTAATCAATTAATTTAAATAAATTTTGAAATTTTAGTTTTTAAATAGCTCAAATTGGATCCCGTACACACTAGAGTCCACAAAAAAATCAACATCAAAATACACAAAGTAGGGAGCCAATAGAGTTTATTTAAAAAAAAAGCATTTACAGTTTGAACAAAGTTAATCGTATATGTTAAAACATATATCTGATGGTTTTGGATCGACAAAAGAAATGTATGTTAGATGAGGTAAGATTCCAAGCGATTTATTCAGCTCTGTCATTAAAATTTCACTGTATAGCTTGTTTTCCATCGTTCCAAGGCGACCAACTGACATCAAAACGACCAATGCACATGGCTCATGCGACTTGCCAAATGTTAATATTTGCTCCGGTATTATCTGGACTGAACAATATTCTTTCGGTTTATTCAGTAACGTATGCAGTAAATCAGTCATTTGTTCATTAAAGTTGGGCGGGATTTTAGATTTTGGTACGTTTGTGACCAATCGAAGGAACGGCATCTAAAATCAAATAAATTTTTTTTGTTTAATTTAAAATTTTTGTTGATTATTAATTAATAAATTTCTTATCAATTTTTTAAATTAGCTTTATCTTGATTAAAACCAAGTATGAGATAAAATTTTTGATCAAATGTTGCCTAGTGCTTTTTTCTGAGAAAAAAAATTTCAACTCTAATGCTTATATTGGAACTCCTAATTTTTCTATTTAAAAAGTTCTTAACTTAAAACAATAAACTAGTCACTAAAAGAAATTTTAATAGTCTCTAAATTAATTTTTTTTGTTTTTGCAATAATTGTACAAACTTATTTTCCCTAAGTCATAAAATTATTGAGATATAAAATACTACTCTGTTAAAACAATAGTCATTTAACTATTTAGAACTTTTTACCATTTATGCATAATTCAAAATACGATATAATAGAAAAGAGAAGCAACAACAAAAATCTTGTATGTGAATAGGATCCATGCAATTATTACAATTAAAACTCCAACATTGGACATATTCGAAAAAGAGTGATGCAATGGAAAAATGAAAATTTAATTCAATTTAATTTTCTACTGTCAAATTCTTAAGTTTTCTTTCAGACCCATGAATCTTTCTCTCACGCTTCTTACTTCTGCAGTCATAAGACTTAGTCATAGCTTTTTTTTAAATAGATCAAATTAAAATCAAATGCTTCAACAGCAGCAACAAAGTAGTAATCAAGTTCAAGAAACACAATCAGAACAATTCGGCCCGATTTCGATTACAAAACTTGAAGTAAATGGAATCACTGGAGCTGATATCAAAAAGTTACAAGAGGCCGGTCTTCACACCATTGAAGCGGTTGCTTATGTGCCAAAAAAACTTCTCCTATCTATCAAGGGCATTTCAGAGCAAAAAGCTGAAAAAATTTTGGTAAAAATTTTTATTTTTTACAATGGTAATTTTTATTCTATCCAAACAAAGATGGAAGCATACAAATTAATACCAATGGGTTTCACAACTGCTTCTGAATTTCATCTCAAAAGGTCGGAAATTATTCAACTTACAAGCGGGTCTAAAGAGCTCGACAAATTACTACAAGGAGGGATTGAGACTGGATCAATAACAGAGATGTTCGGAGAGTTTAGGACAGGAAAAACTCAGCTTTGCCATCAGCTTGCAGTCACTTGTCAAGTAATTCTTTCATGAAGCTGTTTAAGTCTGTTTTTTCTTTTAAAATGAATGATTATTTAGTTGCCCATTGATATGGGAGGAGGTGAAGGAAAAGCTTTGTACATAGATACTGAGGGAACTTTTAGACCTGAGCGTTTATTGGCAATAGCAGAAAGATACGGTCTTAATGGATCAGATGTTTTAGACAATGTGGCCTATGCAAGAGCGTATAACAGTGACCATCAGACTCAGCTGCTTCTTCAGGCATCGGCTATGATGACTGAGACTAGATATGCATTAATAATTGTTGACAGTGCTACTGCTCTTTATCGAACTGACTATTCCGGTAGAGGCGAGCTCTCGGAAAGACAAATGCACATGGCTAAATTTCTCAGAACACTGCAAAGAATAGCTGATGAAGTATTTTTTTGGTTTAATTTGAGAAATTAATTTTTGAAAATTTTTTTGTTCAAGTTTGGAGTTGCAGTTGTTATAACTAATCAAGTGGTGGCACAAGTAGATGGTGCATCAATGTTTCAGGCAGATCCAAAAAAACCAATTGGTGGAAACATAATGGCACATGCAAGTACAACTCGCTTGTATTTGAGAAAAGGTCGAGGTGATTCAAGAGTTTGTAAAGTGTACGATAGTCCATCTTTGCCAGAATCCGAGGCGGTATTTGCCATAAGCACTGAAGGAATTATTGACTCGAAGGAGTAAAATAATCATAGTACAAATTTACTTCTTTTTGTTATTCTATTTAAAAAAGGGAACCTTTATTTTCAAAGTTTATTTTTATTTTGTATGTCAATTAATTTGAAAATTTATGAAAGAGTGCATGTAAAAAAAGTTAATTAATTTTTGTGAAACGGAGAAATTTTTAAAAAAAATAAAATTTAGCAAAATTTTTTGTCATAAGGGTTTTTTTTTCAATTAGTTCATAAATTTTATAATATTCAACCAGTATTAATAAAATTCACAGTTAATGTTATAATTTTATTTTGTTTTTTTGAAATTTATATGGGTTTAGGGCATTTGTCTTATAGACCACCAATTTTATTAGGACCAAAATCTTCTAGAATGCTTTTTTGATTTTATTTTGGTCTTTTTTTCACGGAAAAAAAATATCAATAGCAGCCTTGTTGATTCAAAAATGAAAAACTACCTCCTCAATGTATTGTTTTTTATTTACTTTAGGACCTAATAACTAGACTAATAAGTCTTGGTTAAAAATGGCCTCAAAATCGTGTCTTACAAAAAAAAAATTTTTGAAGACCTACAACAATACTGTTTCAATTTCTCTTTCATTTTGAATAAAGAAGAAAATAACTTTAATGAACTCCTATATCCCTTGGTTTAGAAATTACTATCTCTTATTATTATAATTACTTAAAATTAAAAAAAAATGTTGTCAAATAATACACTCACAATTAGAAAAAAAAAATTAAATCTATTGAAAATTTCACATAATATTAATCTATACTATATAAAAAGATGAACTTACTAGATAAAATGTATTAAATGTACTATATAAAAAAAATATTTACTAGATAATTAAATTAAAACCCAGATAAAATTATTAACTAATAGAATTAATAGACACATTCATAAAGAAAAAAATAAAAATGCTAGATTTAATTGAATATTTATTTGATTAATTAATTAATTTAATAAACTCGATCAAATAGGTTAAAAATCCTCTTCAAATTCTCTTAGCTTTACTTTACTTAACTAGTTACTTACTAAATAATTAAAAAATGATGTATCCTGACACCGACTCTTCGAATACGACTAGTTCCGAGAACACCGGGCCTAGCAGTGATGAAGATGAAATACTCATGAAGACTATCTAGATATACCGGTAAATATGCAAACAAATATATAAATAAAGCATACAACAGAAATCATTTATGAAAACGAAGAAGAAGAATAAATAAACCACTTTTAATTAATGAATTCCTGATGGTGTAGAAACAACTCAACCCAAAAGTGGTTGTGGTAGACCAAAAAAAAGCTTCAACGATGTTCAAACCATTCAAATTGATGCTCAACATGTTCATGAGTCGCGCAGTAAAAGAAGAAAAAAATAAGTTCTCATTTTATCTATATAGTATTTTTTTATTTTCTTTTCTATGAAACAATATCTTAAAAAATATTTTTATATAGTGTTTTGTCTTTTTATCTAATAGTTTTTAAAAATATCTAGTTGATTTCATCTTTTCATCTATTATAATTAATCATATGCATTAAAAATTTATCCAAATAGATTTTGTATTAAAATTTTCTTTTGTATAAAAATGTCTCTTTGAATTTAGTATGAGAAAAAAAGTCGGTATTCCTGTATCCTGCCAACCTGTTTTTTTGATAAGTATTCGAGAATACGTTTGATCTATTCGATAAAATGAATTCAAGGAAAAAAATTTTGTGTGTGTGAAAAAACATTATTATTTTTAAACCACATTTTTTTAATATTTAATAATAAAATTATTACTATTTGGAGTTAATTTGAAGGTTTTTAAAAATCAAAAGAAAAATTTTCAATAATAAATTTTTATTAATTAATGAACTATTTTTTATTAAAAATCATCAAGTCAAATTTAAAAAAAAAATCAAAATACAATTTTTTGAATGGAAATGGAAAAATAAAGAGAAAAAATCTTTTTTTTATTAAATCTAAAATTGTAGCTACGGATAGAAATGCTACACGAGCTTCTTTTCTAGTCGGATTGTATAAAAAATGAATATTAGACAATTCGGCGAAGCGATCATTACTGAATATTCTTGATTTTAGTTTGTCCCTCAAAAATTTTGAAAGCAACTATGTCAAGCGAAAATGGTCACTGGGTTCATAAAAAAAATTGGAGAGACTCTTATTGGCAAAATAATGAAATTTCTACAAGGAGGGATTGAGACTGGATCAATAACAGAAATGTTCGGAGAGTTTAGGAAATGGAAAACTCAGCTCTGCCATCAGCTTGCAGTCACTTGTCAAGTAATTCTTTCGAATTCAGTTAAATATCTTAAATCATTAAGAGGATCACATAAAGTTTTTTATAAGACTTCATTAAATATTTTAATGGATGTCAAAATGAAAGAATTTTATTTTAAAGTCAACTTTTTGATTATACATACGAATTAGAGTCATATTTTAAGAAGCTAAAATTTTAGGGTAAATTAAATTTTAAATTATGTTTAATTTGCTTATTAAAAATTATTTTTTCATTAAAATAAGTCATTAAATTAAATGAGATTTATTGTAAAATGTTACTTCAAGAGACAAAAAATTTAAAATTTAAATATATTCACATTTTAAGATTCATCAGAATAAATTTCGATTTAATTTTTTTGTTCGAGCCAATTCGATTATTAATTTTCATTTTTAAACTAAATATATTATGCATTTAATTAAAACTAGAAATAATAAATAAAATCTAAAAATAAAATGTAACAAGAATTAAAAAAAATTATCAAATAAATTTCAAAATTTTAGAGTTAATGAAATTTAATATTTATTTGAAGATTTTGAAGCACGTTGTATTCTTTTGTATTTATAAAAAGATTATATAAAATCAAACTTTTAAAAAAAATAACGAGCTAATTTATTTTGGGGGGTTTTTAAAAATTTCTTTGACTCATTTTAAAAACTAAAATCTAAATTAGCAAATAATGAGTAATTTATTTTGATATTTAAATTGCTAAAAACGAGTTTATACCTAGCACTACTACTTCTTTAAATAATAAATTAAAGTCTGTGTAGTTTGACAAACACTTTTTGAATTAAAGTCAAAATTAAAATGAAAATTTAATTCAGTTAAATTCATAATATATCCACATAAAAAGGTTGTTTTAATGGAAAATAATATAAAAAATTCGTGTTATACAATTCCTCATCAAGTAACATTATCATGGACAAATTTAACCATTAGAGCTCAAATCAACTCAAAAAAAAGATTTCCTTTAAACATTTGCTCTGATTT
>VANL01000151.1:0-58388 GCA_006352455.1 Brachionus sp. 'Tiscar'
TCTCATTTAAAAGAAAATTTATGAATCATGTTTCATCTAAATCAGTGTTATATTGTCTCTAATAGAAGAAAAAAGTTGCGATAAATTTCTTATAATTGATTCACATTTTTGGAGTGAAAAATTTTCGAATAGAAGAAATACTTTGATGACCCAACTTTCTTATATTTGATGAAATACGATAATTTTTTTAATTTTATTTGGAGATTTTTTTTAAAAATTTTTTTGAATATTTTCTCATAAAATTTTACAGTTTGTATGAATGTGCGTCAAAATGAGAATCTTCAGTTTCAGGAAATCAATCAGCATTTAAGTTTTTAATTGATTCATAAATTTTTTTTATTCTATATATTTTTAGGTATTTAATTCAATATTATTATAACAGATCTTTAAAATTAAAAAAAAAGTTTTTTCCTAACTTGGATCTTTTTATATTAAAAATACAATAAAAAACAATAGAAATACAATTAGAAGAAATTCAAGTTTTAATTTAGATTTTTTTTAAATTAAAAATTCATAAATTTGTTTCACAACATCCTTTATCAGCTGAATAAATTAATCAACTTAAATAAAGTCATTGTCTAAGATCTTTTTATTTTACAGTTTTATAAATAGTTTTTAATCAAATATTCAACTTTATTTTTACCATCCTGTTTTGATAGTCCTTCAAACTTCTAACTTTAATTGGCTAAGCTTTTGCTATAGAGTGTTTACCCTATTTGATGTCCCATGCAAGGTTTTATATTTTATCACATTTTTAATTAGGTTGTTTTTTCTAATAGTCTTAGACAAATATCTGTCTGTAAGATAATAGGATCTTTTCATTACTGGGTTTTTTTAACTAGAAGATATCGGCCCTTCTTATGTCTTTCTTTATTACCAAAATTTTTTGGTTCTTATTCATAGTTTGAGACACAAATGGCACCATAAATATAAATATAAGCTACCATTGCCATTTTCAACAATTTTCAACCATTGAAAACGTTCTGTATGATTTTTACTAAAATAAATATCATTGTTCCTGAAACAATACACTTATGTGGAATAGATATAAAAGTTGTCAAAGAAATTAGTCTTTTAGGTTTTATGATTGATCATAATCTAAATTTCTCTAAACAAGCTTGCAGTATAACTCTTGCTGTAATTAAGAAATTGTTTAGTATTAAAAGACTCTTTTTTTGTCAACTTCTATAAAAGTTCAGTTTTTCAAAAAAATTATCCTATCTTATTTTGATTATTGTTCAACTCTCTTGTGTTATTTTTCTGAAGAGGCAATAATTAAACTGGCAATAATTAAAGTTATTATTTTTCTATTTTTAAATTGTTTAAGTTCAAATTTGAATCGAAAAACCTTAATGATGTTAATAATTTTTTGAAAAAATATGGCTTATATGCTTTTCAGCATAGATTTTTAGACAGAATGTTATCATTCTCTTTTAAGATTTTATTCTATCATAACTCGCCTGAGAATTTAAAAAATAGACTTCTCAAAAATGACTCGAGAAATTTAAGTTACAATTTAAGGAATAGTGCAAACCTGATTGAACCAATGGCAAAAACAAACAGTGGATAAAAAACATTTGGATTTTTTTTCTCAAGATTGGTTAATAGCTTTGTGATCAAATGATCAATGCTAAAATTTGCAATATTCAGGATGTCAATTTATAATAATATCAATTTGATCTTTATTGACTTAGTAAAAAAATTTATAAATTTGATATGAATTTATCAATGTTTTTTTGTTTTCAAAATAACAGACAATTTTATTTTTATAAAAATTATATTTTTAATTATTAAAATTTTTATTAAATTAAATAAATGAAGTGTTAATCAGTCGATTACGATAAGGGCACTAGCCTGTTGATTAAACTTGAAATTGAAAAACAAAAAACAATTGCCATTTTCGGTAGCTTTCGAACGTTTAATTAATCAATAAAAACTGACTGACTCGTGGTCCAGCCACCGGTCTGCCAACATTATTATTAAGTATAATATAATTAAAATTAAGTCAAATTATATAATCTGTGTAACTTGGCCTTTATTCCTAAACGAAAACAGGGAAGACAGCCTATTTTCAAACAAACCAACCTATTTTCTTTGGTCACTGTAAAGCAGCTATCATTGATGGCTTTCTTAATTAGTCGTCTTCTGAAACTTGGTTTAGCTTATTATTATTATTATAAAATAAAATAAAAAATTAAACGTAGAATGGCCGACCGTGTTTAAACCCACGAATTATTGGAAGAAAAAAATTAGAATTTCGAAAATTTCGAAAAAGAATCAAGGCAAGTTCTTCCATTTTTGAAAAATTTCAAGTATCCTTTAATTTCATTTTGTGTTTAATGCTATATGTTTTTAACTCAATAATTAAGCACATAAAAAATTTGAAGTTAAAGCCCACAACTGATCGTTAATCTTAGCCGACCATAGTTGGTCGTTTTTTGTCCCTTGAACCAGAGTTTACTAAATTAATTTTATTTTAAAAAAAAGAAAAAAAATCAGGTATTGTGAATTTCAGAAACAAAAAGAACAAAAATTTTAGCTTTTTTGATTAATAAAAATTTACAAAAATAAAATTTATTTAAAAAAATACTGCAACTAAGTGCAACAAACTTTGTTGCATCTTTTTTGTCTAAAATAAAACTTTATTTTTACTTTTTTAGGTAAGCAAAATCAATAATCGATTTAAAATTTATTGATGTTTTATTTTTTGTCTTTTATTTACATCAGAATAATTATTTTAAATAAATAAGATGCAATTAAGTTTGTTGCACTTAGTTGTAGTATTTTTTTAAATATATTTTATTTTAGTAAATTTTTATTAATCAAAAAAGCTAAAATTTTTGTTCTTTTTGTTTCTTAAATTCACAATACCATTTAAAAATTCTGTGCCAAAAAAATTCTAGAAAAATATAGAAAAAAAATTTTTTTCTATTAAAAAATACTTTTAATTTTTCTAAATTAATTAAATACATAATATAAAATACTCTTTTTTTAAATGAAACAAAAAAAAAAGGTTCTAATTTTTATTATTTATTCTTTGAAGTAGTAATAAATAGTGTTGGGTTTCGTTTCGTAGTTTTTTAAGCTTTTCTTTTTCAATCAATCCTAAGTCATTTAAATGATTAAAAAACTCTGGTTCATTTGTTTGTAAATATAAATCAATTACACAATCAGCATTTTAGGTTTTAAGTTTGTTACAAATATTTTAAATAATAAACTGTTTTATTTGATCTTAAAAAATGACATTTCTATTTAAAATATAAATAGTTTTTTTTTTATCTATGGTTTCCTTAGTGCATTTAGCATCATTTTGGCAAAGTCAATTACTTAAAAGTTTTTTTTTTTATAAGTCAAGTCATAACTTTGACTTAATTTTTTGTGACTTGGACTTAAAACTGGGAATTATATAGAATAATATTTTTTCGAGGAAATTGTGAAAAAAAAGCAATAATTGAGGGCATATTTTTCATGAATATGAGAAACTATCCTTTATAATATTAAAAATTTAAATTTATGAAATAATTAAAAATGTCTTGGTTTGATCAAATTATTAAATTTTTAATAGATGTCTCACCATCGATTAAAACCCGAATAGCAAATTCAATAGCTTTAATTATTGAGACTTTTAAATCACTTTATGTCAGCTTTATGCTTCTGGTTCAAAATTTAAAAGATGTTATGGCAGATGAAGTCTTAGTTTTAATAAAAAAATTGAAGAACCTTTCTGTACCAGTCTGGCGTACTCATTCCTTGTAAGCAATTTTTGCATTTCTGATTTTTGTCTGAATCCACTCAGTTTAATCATAATTGGATTAGCTATTGGCCTTGTAAAAATTTTTATTTTTAATGAAAAAAACGACTTAGATATTGTGAATTCCTAGAACAAAAAGAACAAAAATTCTCCCTTTATTGATAAATAAATATTTAAAAAAATAAAATAATTTTAAAAAAATAATGCAACTTTGTGCAACAAAGTTAATTGCATCTTTTTTGCCTAAAATAAAAACTTTATTTATTTTTTTTTGGCAAACCAAATCAATAATCAATTTAAATCTAATTGATGCTTTATTTTTTGTCTTTTATTTACAGAAGAAAAATTATTTTAGGTAAAAAAGATGCAACAAAATTTGTTGCACAAAGTTGCATTATTTTTTTTAAATTATTTTATTTTTTTAAGCTTTTATTTATCAATAAAGGGAGAATTTTTGTGGGAGAGGTTTAAATTAGCAACAATTAAATCAAATTAGATTAATTAAGCAAAATAATAAAATAGCAAAATTAAAGTAGCAAATTTATTCACGACCTATCCATGTTTCTTCTAAATACTCAAACAACTTAACAACATTCGAATAATATTCTAAATTTATATCCAAACTCGCTTTTATTTTATTAAACAAAACGTTTACATCATTTGGTGGTACAAAAGCTAAGACTTGTGGAACTTCCCTCAAAAATTCAAACACTCAAAAATTCTCCCTTTATTGATAAATAAAAGCTTAAAAAAATAAAATAATTTAAAAAAAATAATGCAACTTTGTGCAACAAATTTTGTTGCATCTTTTTTACCTAAAATAATTTTTAATATTTTTCTATATTCTATTAATTTTTCATATGGTACACTCAAGCCAAACTCTTGAATTTTACGCCAAACCGCTTGTTTGAAATGGAAAAAACACCCATAAATTATACTAGATTCAAAAGTCGACTCACAAGCATTTATAACCGCACGTTCAAAATCTGACGTAATTGATAGTGGTGGAACAGATAAATAAGGAGAAATAACATTTAAAACTTTGACATACATTTGTTCAGTTTTTCTTGGTAATAAACAATAAATCAAAGGCACACAACGTCCATGAACCAAACCATGTATGGTATATACTTGGTGAAATAAGCGAGGCGCAATACTAAAAGTACCATCGGCAAAAATGTGAGAATTTTCTATTAACTTTAAATTGTCTGTTGTTGAAAAAATAAAAAATCGTTCATCGTCGATTTCACCGGAATCATAAAGTAAAAAATCTTGATCACTTAACGTCAATTTTAGAAAATCAGTTATGACAATATCTGATAATTTATTTGGTTCTGGTGGATATTCAGGTTTAACTTGTTTCTTATAGCGGTTGACAGCTTGTCTATCAGCATCATACGTAGCCATAAAAGCAACAGCTTCTTTTGAACGAACTTCCTCATTGAATTTTGTGATAATTTGTCTAGGTGAAATGTTTGGCGTAATTTTGGCAATTGCTTTAGTACTTTCTTTGATTTTACGTCGTTTCTACATCAATTCAAAGCGTTTATGGTTAGGACCATGATTATGTATTTTATGTGTAAATTTTACTGTGTACTCTTTACCTATAACTTCACCATCTGTTATACACTTAGCTTTACATGCTTCGATACATCTCCACTTTACTACACCAACATCAGAAGAATAAACACGGAAAAAAAAACCATTAATGAATAATTGAGGACAGTCTTGTTGAGACATTGTTACGGTTCCGATTTGAATTTTACTAACTTAATTGCTAACTTTTTTTTCTTACTATTTTAAATTTGCTAAATTAATCGTGTTCAATTAACCTTGCTAATTTTACCTGTGCTAATCTACAGGGTTTTTTTTTCAATGCAACTTCAGAGGGGACTATATGCAACATGATATGCAAGCAGTTTTCCCCAAATATGCAACTTGAAATATGCAATTATATGCAAATAATATGCACAAAAATGCAGCTTAATTATTAGTTTTGAATCTAATTATTGCGAGGAACGAGCTTAATAAGCACTGCTTATTAGTAAACTTTACAGGATTTGATTGGTTAATAAGAAAACACAGTATACAAATAATAAAAAAATTAACGCCTCGTTACTCGCTATTATAAAGCTTGCTTAAAATAATATTATTTACAATAACTTATAATTAATTAACATCAATTAAATTACAAAAAAAAATCCTATTCGTCACGTTCATCGGCGTCACTCAATTCAACTATTACACAATTTTGATTTCTTTTGAATCAAATTATTTAGTTTAAATATTATCTATTAAAATAAAAGTAAATAATAGTAAGAAAAAAAAAAATAATCTAATTCATTAAAGTTTAACCGTTGGAGTAACATTGTATATTTCAAAAAAAGATTTTTAATGATGGTTGAATCAATCCTTTTATCTCGCAAAAAAAAGATGTACATAAATTATGCTATGTACATCTTTACATCTTTATGCGAGACTTTTTTATTTAAACAGAAATAATAATTTTTTACGTTAATTTTATTACATATTGCATAATTTTTTATTTACATTTTTTTATCCAATTAAAGAATAACTTATTTTGTCTTTAAAGCCCGCAAAAAATGCGAAAAAAATACAAAAATATGCAAAAATAAGTTAAGATATGCAAATTGCATATGGTATATGGAGGCAAATATGCAAATTAAGCAAAAAAAAACATCTATTGCAATATATGCAGAAAATATGTTTTTGCATTCGAAAAAAAACCCTGATTAGTAATCTAATACATAGCCAATTTTTGTTCTATTTGTTCTTGAAATTCACAATACCAACGACTTTTTTTTTAAATTGTTTTTTTGGTCCGTTTGTTGCTGTTTCAACACCAAACATATAAACATATTCGAATAAAAAAAAACGAATGTGGCGTTTATGTTTACTTTTTAATTAGCTGTAAACGTTGGCAAATTGAAGTTTCTGATCAAAATTTTTATGCTCATGCTCAAAATTTATCTTTTAAAAAATTTTTAAGAGTGTTCAAAATGATAAAATTAGATGCAGAGACATATTATCATATGTTTCAAACTATGTTAAACCATATCTGAGTGTTGTGCATAATTCTGCATGCAGAATTTTTTTGCAGAAATGTGCAGTTAGAAAATATTAAGTTTAACATTGAATGTTAACTTTGAATATGTGTTTCTGCTAAAAAATTTAAATTCTTAAGTAACATAAAAACCTTTTTTAATGAAATATTTTGAGCATGATCATTTTAATTTGATCATAAACTTCAATTTGCCTAAACTTTTTGAACAGGCTAAGGATTAAATAATTTTTTATTACTGAAAATTTTCTAAATTTCATAAGTTTAAATATAGTTTATAAAAAATGTTTAATGTTTTCATACACGAGACTGTCTTACCAAATCACTGTAACAAAGATTAATATTTTAAGAAAGAGAGAGAGAGAAACAAAGTAAAAATAGAATAGAAATAATTTCAAAATATTAAAGCATTATCGCAACACAAAGTTTTCAAATACTTTTACATAGCATTTTTAATTATCTGATAACAAAAAATTTAAATATTAATTTAATTAACAAAAGTTATATATTTTCTTCAGTTTATTTTATTTTTTTTAATAAAATCTTAAACAAAAAAAACCTTTTTTATTATATTCCCTAATCTTTTTTAATTTAATTTTTATTTAACGAATTTCGATAGACAAGATAGACAAGGGAATCCAATCTTTGATAAACTCAAAAATGCCTTAAAATTATGGACAATTGATAATTAGTAAAAATCACGCTTGAAAGTAGAAGGAAAAGAGGCGAACCAAGATTTAGGAAATAACTCTGCATGTTTTGTGTTAACCATTCAAGAAGAAGGTTGCATGTTCTAAACGCGCTTCATCGAAAAATATGGCACAGCTTTCGATTGGGCATAACGCATGAAAATAGAAGGAAAAGAGGCGAAAAAGTTGTCTTAGATTTAGGAAACAACTCTGCATGTAAAAGCTAAGAGAAAATTTTTTCGCAAACAGAGTAACATCCTTATGGAATGGATCGGATAACTCATTGAGGATGCCACATTCCATAAACATGTTTTGGTCAGTCCAAATTAAATTTCTGGTGTTTTTTTTTGTTGATGTACGAGAATTCATAAAATTCTGAATTTTGTAGAATCATTATATTGGTGGTCCAGTGGATGTACCAGGTGCTACAATTTACAAATCATGCTTTCCTCCTTCAAAACTTGAGCTTTAGCGTTTTTAATATTTTGTTTTTTGTACTTAATTTTACAATATCCTTGTATCTTTTGTTCATTAAATTTTCTTACATCTCTGTACATGTCTGTAAATTTGATCATACACTTCAATTTGCTGGGTTTTCAGTACATAATTAATCAATAAAGAATTTTGAACTACTTGTCTACAGATAAACTTATATAAATAACTTGGCTAAAAGATAATTTTTTTTTTGTGAAAAAACTACAGATTTTTAAAAAAAAAGCTAATCTCAGTTAAGTAAAATATTTGTTGTTGTGAAAAAATTAAACAAAAACATATGTGTAAAAAAAAAACTTGTAATTTTTACAACAATAGTTAAAAACAATTATTTAAATCCACTGTATATTTGTTAACTTAAAACAAAAAAAAAATGTTAATACATCTATTTTCAATTGTATTTTTACTATTTTCGAGTTTTTGTTCTTGTGCGCAAAAAAAGTTTTCTTTTCATGGATATAAATTAATTCAAATAAAACCAAAATCTCTTCATCACTTTAGTTTGCTAAAATCTTGGGAAGAAAATCCGGATGTAAGAATTTAAATGCATATTTTTGAATTTTATGAATCTTAATGCTCAATTAAAGTTTGATGTGTGGAATCGCATCAAGTCAATTGACGAAATTGTTGATGTGGCCTTATCACCAAGTGCTTTTCAACAATACGAGCCTCTATTCAAATTGGCTAATCTTCCTTATACAATAGTAAATGAAAATATTCAAAAGTAAGCTGAGAAATTTTTTATCCCACTTCCGAATTTAAAAAAAATAATGTTTTGCTATTATTTTAAGCCTTATAGATCGAGAAGAAGAATCGATGCGCCAAAATTTTGCAAGTCGCAGCATTGTTGGAAAATACCCTCGTTATACTGAAGTAAGCACATAATATTCAGATAGTACGAATTGGCAGTGAAATTTCTAAACCTGTAAAATTAAAATTTGTTCTGGGTCTACTGCTTTTTCTTATTTTTGTACATGATCTACCATTTTTATTTTAAAATCCAAATATCAAAATGTTTGCAGATGATACAACATTACATATCTCTGATAAAGATCTTGAGACAGCCTTGATAAAATTTAATTTTACAACAAAAAGTGTAAATGAATGGTGTATTTTTAACAAAATTGATATAAACTGGTTATAAAATTTTTGTATGATTTTTGAAAATAGGTAAAAATTATATCCAGATAAGATTAAAGTAGATGATGAAGATATATTAGTTTTTAAGGAAATCTGCTTATAAGGTTTTATAATTTATCAATCCAAGTTAATAAAAAATCATTTTCTATCAAAAGAATTTTCTATCTTGCTACGTTGGTAAGGGCCTAATTTTTTATGACCTCTATTTTGACTTTTTTCTAAGCTTTTTTGCTATTTTTCTGCTAAAATTTGCTAAATTCAATTATAAATTAGCTTATTATTAAACTTTTAATTGTAAAACTTGAAGCGAACAGCTTTAATTAATTAAATAACCGTTTAGAAATCTATGGCCGTTTTTTCATTTAAACATAAAATTTTTTAAAGGATGCTAATTTTCGCTTACAAATTTTACTTCTGAATTTAAAAGAGAAATTAAAGAAAAATGATTCAAGAATTTTGAGCTATATTTTAAGGAACAGCAATAGCTTAATTGAACTAATGGAAAAATCAATAAGTGGAGAAAAAACTTTTAAATATTTTTCACTAAGGATTAGTAAATTCTGGTAAAGAGAATTTCAAAAACATAAAGAACAAAAATTCATTCTATTTTGAAAAATTAAAATTTACGAAAGTAAATTATATTTAAAAAAATACTGCAACCTAGTGCAACATAATTTTTAACCTAAAATATTTTTTCTAATGTAAATAAAAGACAAAAAATAAAACATCATTGAGATTTAAATTGATTTAAAATTTGGTTTAACTAAAAAAAGAAGAAGTATTAGAGCAGCTATTTTAACGCACATGTTTAAGTTATTTAAATCACTTTATCACATTTACTTTATAGAGATTTTGTTTCAAAATTTGAATTATTTTACTTAAATACCTTGCTGTTAAAATTTTTCAAGTATTTATTAAATCAATAACTCGTTTCAATTTTTCTATAATTAAATGTATTTTAATTTTAATATTTTGTATTTTTATTAATAACTAATTAATATTTTGATCAAATTTTTTCTAAACAAATAACAGAAAAATGAAAAGTATTTGCAGAGCTTAGAATTAATTTGTACAAATTTATATTTGTAATTTTTTAATTAAATTTAAAAATTGCTCCATTTAATCGAAATTTTAGCCTCTTATATCCAGAATTTTTTACACTCTTTTCTAGTGCTTTGTTAAATTCAGTACAATAGACCAGAAAAAAAAATTAAAAAATCATATAATTTTTTTTCTAAAGGTTTTTTGTTAGTTCTGTAAATACATACATACATACATACATACAAAGTTGCAGCAAGTGGCAAAGTCAAACTATTTTCAATATTTGTTTTGGAAAGTCATTTATGATATCAGTAATATTAGTAATGCAATCAGAAATTTTGATTGAAAAAAAATAGCCATTTTTCATTATTTTACACAAAAATTTGTCAATAATCAAACTATGTATGTTGCATTTACAAAACTTATTTTTAATGTAAAATGTTTTAGGATTATTTTGTTCTGTTCTAATGTCCGGAATTTCAAAGATTTTGCCAAGATTAAAGTCTTGACTTGAACGTTTTTTGATATGCAAGTTTGGATTTATGCCCATGTCATCTCCATTTCGTGGTTGCTACTGCCGGTCATCCTACCTTGAGGAGTCAATTGAAAGAATTCTCTTTGTTTATGTGCTTCTTTCAAACTAAGTACTTATTCAAACTATAACAGTCTTTTAATCTTTATGCATTGACTCATTTGTTTATTCTGAGAATTATTCTAAGACATTCAGTGAGAAATGTGTTCAATTTTTTCCTATTAGACTAACGCATCTTCCAATTTTTGCTTGCATTCATCAGTGTTTATTTAAGTTAACTGTTGCAAAGTTTTAGCTTGGTTTCCTGTTTAGCAAACACCACCTTTGCTTTATTTTTTTTTTCATTTTTATTTTCTGTAGGATTCTATCGATGTTCCCATCGACAGTGTGCTAACGAGCATGACAATAATTTTGGTATTTTTTATTTAGAGATCAGTTGGTTTAGCGTAGTTCAGCAAATCTTTTGTTTTCATTTGCATTTCTTTATTTGTTATTAGCACCAGATCTTCTGCCAAGTCTAAGTCTGCAAGTCTATTTGATAGACTCCACTGAACATCCTTTTGGTTAACAGTTGTTTTCTTCATGACATATTAAGAATAGAGTCAGAAAGAATACGTTATTGTGAAATTTGATACAAAAACAAATTATCAAAAATGCTCAAGTTCTGAAGGGGCAAAGCATGTTCTGTAAATTTTAGCACCTTGTAGATCATTTTTACCATCAATTTATTGATTCTGCCAAATTCAAAACTTTGTGAATTTCAGTACAAAAACAGAAACAAAATATAAAAAGCGCAAGAGATTTAAATTGTGTTGTTTTTATAAGAGTTTTTTTCATAGAATATTCATAAAGAAATATTCTATCGAAAGAAAATTTTCAAATTGAAATTTCAAATAAAAAAATTTCAAAGCATTTTATTATAGAACAACATGCTGTTGAGTGTGGTTTAGAACAAGTAAAGAGTGGCTTCATTTTTCAAAAAGATAAGCGAGAAATGGATAAAGATTTTAAAATTGTAGAATTATACAATTTGTATGAAAGAAAAATTTTCATTTATTTTTTGATAAATTGATTAATGTTTTAAAAAAATTAAAGTATTAATTAGCTTGTTGACAACTGTCACTTTATTTTTTTTGTCTATGTTTTTTTTTTGATTAAAGAATTCAATAAAATGTATTTCCTATTTCCTATGAAATTGACAGGTCCAGTAGTACCTGGTACATCCTTGGTACCACCACTTAAACTTAAAAGTTTTGCAGAACCAATATATTGCTTGTACAAAGGATATACTAGGTGCTACAATTTATAGAACATGTTAAAATTTTACAATGCCAGAATACACATTTAATTAAAAAACTACTAATACTGTTTAGCTTAGTTTTTTTTTTGCAAAAAATTTTTTAATCTTTAAATTTAAGGTTTCAAGTTTTATATCAAATTTGGTAATTGATAATCCAGACATTGCTAGCACTTATTCAGCTGGAACAACTTATGAAAATCGTCAGCTCAAAGTTCTCGTTTTAAAAACAGACACTTCTCAAAAAAGTGTTTGGATTGATTGTGGAATCCATGCAGTATTTATAAAAAAAAATGATTAAAATTTTATTATGATTTTTTGAAGCGTGAATGGATCTCTGTTTCAACATGCGTTTGGTTTATCGATAGAGTAAATTTATTTTAGTTTATTTTTATTATTTAATTTTATTAAATCTAATTTAGTTGCTAAATGACTACAGAAATTCTGACCCAGTGGCAAAAGACCTACTTGGTTATTACGAATTTCATATTTTACCAATAGGTGAATTAAATTTAATCTAATTAAAATTGCTCTAATGATCTAGCTAAGTTTTTCTTTTTTTAAGTAAATCCTGACGGATACGAGTACAGTCATTCTAATGTAATTTAAGAAAAAAATTAAAATTAAAATTTTTAAAAATAAAACATATCTAGTTCAGAATTTGGAGAAAAAATAGAAAACCAAATAGGGAGGATGAGCTCATTTGGAATTGTTTTGGAACAGATTTAAATCGAAACTTTGGCTATAAGTGGATGGTAGCTGGTTCAAGGTATTGTTTTTTCAATATGCAATCATTTTTGCTATTGTTAATTTCAGAAAAAAAAAACAACAAAAATTAACAAATAACTTTTTCTTTAAGGATCTAAAAATTATTAACTTTCACACTTAAAAATTTATTAAATGTAACACTTAATCTAAAGAAACTTAGGCTCGGTATGTCCCTAAAATAGAGTAATCTATTTTAAAGACATGTCAATAAATTCGAATGATTATGTTATCTCTTTTAAGGTTTTGTGAAATTTAGTACAATAGAAGAGAACTAAAAGTAAAAAAATCCTATAATTTTTTTTCTAGACTTTAAATTGATCTTGTGATTGCAAAATAGTGCAACATACAAGTTGCCAAAGTTTGTTAATTAAGTGTAAACTTCCTGCAAAATGAACCATGCTCAAAATCATTAAAATTTTATTTTGCTAATTTTGAAGAGTTTTAATAGAGTGTTGTTAATTGTGTGCAACTTTGAATGTTGCATTTACAGAATCGAATTTTAATGTCTAGAAAAAAAGTTTTAGATTTTTTAACTATTTTTTTCTTCTGTTCTTTTGTACTAAATTTCACAAAAGCCTCTTTTAATAAAAAAATATACATAAAAAATAATTTTGGAACAAAAAACAAAGACAAAAATTTTAAATAGGTCTAATTTTTTTTTAAGGTCTAAAACTTGTTATGCATAATATATCAGTTGATACAACGTAATCATCATCAAAAATTCTGTCTCTGCAAAAACTCGTGATTTTGCAGAATTGCAGAGTTTCTGCGGAGACATAATTTTGGGTGATCCATTCTTTGTATCAACAAAACCTATACATAAACCTGTTTTTTGTTCCAAAATTCACAATGCCTACAAAAAAAACTAATTTGTCTGTTTATTTTTTATATTTTAAATTTTTTTATTTCAAATTTTAGGTAAACAAAATAATTTTAAGTCAATTTTCTTTTAATTAAATTTTTGCTTCGAAGTTTCAATATTGAGTTGGATTGAGTTTTTGATTTTTTGATAGTCTGTGCAAAAAATGTGCATTTGTGCAAATCAGTAGATGCATTAGAAAATTATAAAATCAAATTGTAAAGTTTTCGCCCAGACTAAATTAAAAGATGATACATGTAACCGGTTAATAATAAATATAATGTTTATTCTTTAAAAGCTTTATTAAAGTAATTGAACCTTCTGAAGTTCTAAGAAAAGAATCATTATTTAAACCCATATGCTTGTTTTAAGAAGACGAGTCCATAATCAAGTCAAGATGTAAATGTAAATGTATATTTCAGCAGTTCGAAGAGTTTAACTTCTCAGATACATGACAAGTATAGGCTTTACTTATCTTTGTGCATCAGTTGACAAGCTGATGAATGAATGATGATTCAGGGTAGCATACAACCTTTGTATCAGCTTTACAGAGTTATTTTTTAACCTTTAAAGAAAAAATTATTTTTCAATTTTAAATTTTTGTTTAAAAATTCATGAAGTCATCATTCTTAAATTGTTTTTTTTTTTAAATAAGTTCAAATGTTTGCTCAGAAATCTATGCTGGTCCATCTCCGGACTCTGAAGTGGAAACCAAATCGGTTCAAAAAGCTATTAATGATAAATTGGGTAATTGGGACGTTTTTGTCACAATTCATTCATATGGAAATTTATGGTATACAATAAAGCTATTAGCTAAAATTTTGATTTTATTTTTTTCTTTGCAGGATGGTTCCATGGGGATGGGACACAAGCTTAATTCCAGATTACAACGATTTATATACAGTTAGTCAAATTGGAGCAGATGCATTGAAAGAAGTTTATGGTACCAAATATTCAATTGGCTCACCTGCAAATCTTTTATGTAAGACAAAAAAAAACATTGTCAATTTAGAACAAGGTGAATTTAGATACAAAATCAACAAGAATTTTTGTTCTAAATTTATAATGATTTCAAAAAAATAAATTAACTAATAAAACGAAATTAAAATTATAGATACGGCATCAGGAGGAAGCTTTGATTGGTTTTATTTTTTTTGTTTTTTTCAATTTTAGAAAAAATTTTTTTTTTTTACAAGGTCTTATGCAGTGGCCAATATCAAGTATTCAATGGCTTTAGAGTTGAGACCTGGAAATGGCGAGCCTGACTACAATTATGGTTTTATTCTGCCTGAAGATCGTATAAAATTAAAACTAAAAAGAAATTGTTTTTAATAAATTTATGATTTAAAATTTAAAAAGGTGTGCCCTCGGTTGGTGAAGAAACCTATATTGGACTCAAAGCCATGATAAATGCAGTGCGAAATTTGAATAAAAATGCTTAATATAATATTTTTTTTAAATATTAAACATTTTTTTTATTCATTAAAATATATGAAACATTTTTATTTTTAACATCTTCAATAAAAAAGCAATAATTATATGAATTGAAAAAAATTTGTTACCCTGAAGAATCATTTATTCATAAACTTATTAACTGATGCTCAAAGACAAGTAATAATTATACTTGTCACGTATCTCAGAAGCTAGACGCTTCGAAATGCTGACAGATGCATTTAACACTAAGCTCACATCTTGACTAAATTATATGCTCGTGTTCTAGACATTTTTTTCTAGACGTGTTCTAGACACGAGCATATGGGGATAAATAAGAATTCCATTCTTAGAACTTCAAAACGTTCAATTATCTTAATAAAACTTTTAAAGAATAAACATTTTATTTATTATTAACCAGTTACAAATTTGTTCTTCCTAAATAAATATCATCAAAATAAAAGAATTTTTGTACATTTTGTTTTTAAAATACATTACACCAAAAAAACTTAGGATCTGTTTTTGAAAATTTTTAAAAAGCAATTAATGCAATCAAAAATACATGAAAAAAAAATTAATCTGATAAATTTAACTTAATAAATTATTTTTCTTAAAGTAAATAAGCATAATTTTAGTAAAAATAATTATTTGAAAAATCGAAATTATTTTTTTAAAATTAATGTTTTATTTTAAAACTAAATTTTTGATCCTTGGCTTTTAAACCCCAAAATCTAAGTTTAAGAATAATGCATGCACTAAAATTCGAATTTCAAGTTTTGATGCATGCATTACTGGGCAAGTTTATTATTTGATGAAAAACAAGTAGTTATAAAACTAATATAGTTTAAAATAGTTGCTTTTTTTTACCATCAATTTAGTTACCACTCTAACTTATTACACTGACCATTAAAATAGCGACCTTTATTCAAATTAATTAAAGGTTTATTGATCTAAAACAAAACGAAAAATTAAAATGTTTACTTTATTTTTTATTTAAAAAAAAAACAAAAAACACTGGTATTTAATAAATATAGATATAAATATACTAATAATTTAGACTAATATTTATTCACCATAGTTTGGTGCGTCTAAATTTACTATTCATGTAAAATTGATTTGTGTATAAATCAGGAGAAATGTTTGGCTTGGCCATGGTATTCAAACTCGGAAACGGATTGTATGCATTTTGAGTGTTTGATCCACTTTCACTTGTCGTTATATTTGTTTTCGTATTTACATTTGTTCTATTGTTGAACGGGTTCAAGCTCGGAAACGGATCAAATTTGTGTCGATTGGCAAAATTGGCCTCCATAAACGAATCGTATCTATTTTGCCTAATTTCCGGTTCGCCTTTTATTTAATTAAAAAAAATTTTATTTTTCCAAAAATTAAAACAAATTGAATAAATATGCCTTTAGAAATTTTATTTTAGGTATAAATTATTTGGACAATAATTGCTATATCATTTTCTTATAACTTTATAATATGTAGAGATTTTTCAAAAATTAAATTTGACTTTTTTTAAAATTATAAAATGTATTTTATTTTAGTAAATTTTGATTTAGCAAAAAAGGACGAATGTTTGATCTTTTTTATTTTTGAAATGAAATTCACAAATCCATAGAGTAATTCATTTTTTGTCAGTTTAAAATTTACTAAAATAAAACATATTAAAAAAGATTACTTCAGCATACTATTTTGCACTAAAAATTTTTTTTTGATTTTTTCTTGATAGACCAAGTAAAAGCAATGCGCCAGAGTCAAAACATTGGAGCACTAAGGAAAAAGTTAAAAAGTTACTTGAGTTGATGTATTGTCTGATTTCATTTTCACTAAATTATAGTTTATGTAAAAATTAAGTTTAGATTTTTTTTCTTCAAAATCTCTTGAACGTTTACATTTTTAATTGAATCATTTTGTTAACCAAAAAATAATAAATTTATAAAATAATCTGTTGAAAAATATTAAAAACTATTTAAATGGAAAACATCGTTGAAAATGTTACTGGGAAAGATAAATCACCCAACCCAAAATTATTTGAGCAGTAAATAAAATTATTTTACCCCAAAAAAAATTTTAATAAGCAGTATAATTAATTAATGTGCAGGAATAAAAAATAAAAGTGATAATAACCTTAAGTTATCCGCTAAAAGAATGAAATGAACAGAAACTATACTTAATTGAACCCAATAAAATGTATTTTGATCAGTTAATTGAATTATTAAACCCAATAAAATGAATCTTGATCAGTAAATTGAATTATTAGTTAATAGTCCAATTATTTTCGGCCCTATCTATATAAATGTCTTTCTTTTTCTGTTGTAAATAAATTCAAATAATAAATTTTACAAAAATATATTTCATTAAATAAAATGAGTGATGACGAGTACGCCCCACTTGAATTATATGAATCACAAGAGTCTGATTCTGAAGAAGTGGAAGAAAGAAACATACTCAAAAAACGAAGAGGGATTAATCGAGAATGGATATATGGGGATATGTTTGATGACAATGATGCTGCAGATTTGTGGTTAAAAAATGAAGCAAAATGGTCAAAAGAAGATACCTATAGCACAAATGATGGGGACAAAATTATATATCGCTGCAATTTAGTAAAACGTCGTGGTCCACAATGCGATGCAAAACTTATGCTTTTATTCAATGCTGATAATCTTAAAGCTACAAGATTTGAAAGCGGAAATCACACACATGACAAGATAAATGAAGGTGTTATCAAGCGTGGCATAGTTGATGAGACTAAAAAACTCATTGAAAGGTATTTGGAATTCACCATCCAACCAAAATCCTTGCAAACCTTGAAAAGGACAAACGTCAAAATGAAGACATTATTGTACCAACAAAAGCCCATTTGAAAAATTATTTAGGTGCAAAATCAAGAGGATCAAATAATGTCACATTTGCTGATGTACTTGAATAGTGTGATGAACACAAGAATATTCCACATGATAAAAATGAAATTCAAATTTTTTTAAAATATTACTTGATATAAAAACTTTTTCTTTGAATAAAAAATACTTTTTCTGTTCAATAAAATTTATTTTTACTACCGCTTTTATTTTTTATTCTCACCGTTATAACTATTTTTTGGGTCCTATTAATTATTTATTTTCTGCTCATATAATTTAATATCCGTTTAATATTATTTACTGCTCAATTAATACCCGTCCATTAAATATTATTATAAAACCAAAAAAAAATTTTACTATCAAAGCTTATAATGCTCAAATTAAAAAAAAAAATTTTTATCAATTACATATTACAAATAATTTTTTTATAGTTTTTCATTTTATTTTATAAAATGATTAAAGAAAAAAGCAAAAAAATAAAAAAGTAAAAAAAAAATGATTTAACTAAAAAAAAAAACATTTTATCGAGCAATTAATTTAATTAATTTTCCCCACAAAAGGAAAAAATTAATTTCTTGCTCCTTTTCCTTTTTGCGAAAGGTTCTTTTAAAATATGCTGATATGGCAATTCTTCGGCGTCGACCAGTGTCTAAGAAAATTTCTGAAAATTTTACCACCAATAAATTGGTTCTGCAAAATTCTTCAACACATCTGCAAATTTCAAAAATTGAGTACAAAAAGAAATGAAGCTAAATTTTGGATTTTTACTTAAAATTTAGGTGATGGTACAGAAGATATACAATTTGCTACAATTTAAAGAACAAGTTTTGCTCCTTCAGAACTTGAGCTTTGGTATTTTTGACATATTTTGTTTTTGTTTTTTGTTCCAAATTTCACAATGCAAAATTTTCAAGAATATGTGACACATGACACCTACCTTTAAGCCCTATCATTTGTCTTAACAAGTAATTTTGTGCCACATTTAGATACTCTTTTGATTTTAAATTCATTGTAACTGTTCCTAAACCATAGATAATTTTTAATTAAATTTTTAAGTAAAATTTTTGAATTAAAATAATAGCAGCTAGTTTATAGAAAATTTAATAAAACTAAATTTTTGAGAATAAAAATAAAAGATTTATTTAATCATATATTTTGAAAAGTGAAAAATATTGTAAACTGGGAAAGATTAATTTTAAGACAAAAAATATGTCGCTTTGGATAATGCTCTTAATTCGTTCATTGGTACGTTAAGGCGAAAAAATTTTAAAAAGAAATTCTATCAAAATATTATATTATTTAAAAAAAGAATAATATAAAAAGTGACACTAGCTGGTTTTGACACCATCAAAATGTCCGACAAAATCCCACCCATGCCGACAGGCAAACACGTCTCGTCAGCTAAAAAAGAATCGCTTAGCAGCCTACGTCGATCAAGCTCGGCAAATCAATTGCCGAATGGAAATCAATCGGAAGCAAGTCTGAGCGAAAAAAATCGTATTCTAGTCACTGAAGTTGATCGCCTTAAGTGTCTTGTGCACGAGAAACAAAATCGCATTAGTGAACTCGACGACGAAAACTATCAGTTTAGAGACTACATAAATCGTTTAGAGCAACAAGCTTCGCGTCTCAAAGAAAGCTACAACGAGCTAGAGGCCAAGCATGCTCAGCTAGAGTACGACCAGCAAAAACTTGAAACAGACTACAATCAATTGCTCGAGAGTCAAGCTAACACATGCGTCGAAACCGATGAGCAAATTGTAGGAGTACAAAAATTTTTTAAATATGTTCAACGAATCGCTTCTGATGTAAATAAAATGATGCAGTACAAAAAATACTTGAATTCATCAAGCTTAAATTTGCCTTCTAGACCTTCAATTTTGTCAAATTCGGTAATGAATTCAAGCTTGTCAAATTCATTCCGACAATCTGGTCGTTCTAATCGTCGCTCAAGTCTACTTATTCATGACCAGAACGTCAGACGTTCCAGAGAAGAACCAATGCCATTGACATTGACCTCAACAATAGAGCGCGAAGAATCATTTGAAAAGAGTTCTGTTCAAGATCAAACACAAGAGAACCAGCCAGAAGAAGTAGAAGATCAGTCGATGAATGAGGAAGATGAAAATGCTCAAGATTCTCAGATTATTTTGGATACGCAACAGGCTGAAAGTGGCTTACAAGCTATCGAGGAAGAGTCTGAATGTGATCAGGAGGAGACCAGACAAGAAGAAAAAAAACACTTAACTAGCGATGAAGAAGAAAGTGAAGAGGAAGATGAAGAAAACGAAATGGACGAGGAGGAGGAGGAAGAAGAAGAAGAAATGGAAGAAGTAGAAGAAACTGTTGAGGAGACTGAAGAAATAGAAGAAACTGTTCAATCTAGCGATGAAGATGAGGACGATGAAGAAAAGGCTGAGCAAAGAGAAGAAACTGTAAATGAAATGACTAAAAATTATACATATCTGGTAAATGAGACGCATAATGTAAATAAAACATTTGATGTAGCTGTCAAGACTCCAGAACCGGTAAAAAAATCGGTCAAATTTGAGTGCAATGTTGATGAGTCAATAGACCATACTAAATTTGCCAAAACTCCTTTCAGAGAACAAACAAAGCCAATAATAAATCAGGAAGAGACGAATTTAGAAAATACTGTAAAAAAGAAAAAAAAATCCATTCTCAAGGTAAGAACTAGTGATCCAGAGATTGTGCCAAATAAAAGCAGAGACTCTTGCCACCAAACAAACGATATTGAGAAAGAAATAGGCCAAAAGTCAATTTTTAAGACAAAAAAAAATACACCATCAAAAAATACAAATGAAGTTAACAAATATTTGGAAGATTTGGTCGATGAAGCTGCTCAAAATGACAAAGAAAATTCTAAAAAGCCCAAAGTAAAGAATACACCAAAGACAAAAAATGCTGCTAAAAAAATTGCTACATCTAGTGATACTGACAATTCAAGTGATGACGACTTTGTGCTTTCCAAAAATAAAAATCAAAAGAATAAAACTAAAATGTCCAAAGTCGGCTTGCCGCCATTGCCTGGAAAAAAGCCAAAGCGTCCTATTGAGTCTGTTTACGAAAACAAACAAGTTTTGAAGCAAACACAAAATTTGTGTGTTAAAGTAAATAGTTGTTTGTCCATTTCAGAGCAGTCCAAAGAGTTAAATGACCTTGACAATTCGTCAAATAACAGGTCTCCAACAATTAATAATCTGCTATCCAAAAAACTGAGACTTTCGCCCGATTCGGAAGATTCAAATGACACTAGTCAACCTATAATGGGGTAAGATTTTATTTTTATTTTAAAATAAAGTAAAAAGAATATATTTGTGTCAATTTAGGGAAACAAATTCGGCTAGAAGAGCACGCAAGGCTGTAAGCTACAAGGAATTACCAATTAACACGTAAGTTTTAAAATTTTTTGTTGTTGTTGAATTTTTCAATTCTAAAAAATTTATTTAAAAGTAAAATTCGTCGCGACAAAGATAATCGTGTGTGCATAAAAAAGATAACTTGCAAAATTTCCAATCCAAATGAAGATTTGGTCAAATATTCAAAGGAAAATCATTAAGTTTGATTTTTGTATTGTTCTATTGAAATGCTAAATTTTGAAAAATATTGTAAAATTTTTTTTCTATTTCAAACAAAATTTATTAATAAATTTGATTTTTTTTTACTAATTTAGGAAAATTAATATTTTTTATGTTGATAATAAAATATGGCCAGTATTTTGCCATCTTAATTTGATTTAATTAAAATCTTGATTTTTAATTCTTGAACTATTTCTGGTAAAAAACTTTTTCACATTACTTGATTAAGAGATTCAACGACAGAACTAAAAAAAAAATACACAAATTAATCACAGTCGTGGAAAAAGAAATAAATAAATATGATCATATGAAAGAAAATTTTTTGAGATTTTTGAGAAAATTAAATCTTTATTGATCAGAATTAAAAATAAAAATACAACAACTAGTACAACATGGAACAAATAAACAAAATAAAAATTTTAAATTTTTGTTTCTTTTTTTTGTTCCAGTTGATTATTGTATACATTCTTTTAATATGGGTGGTATTTAAACTATCACTATTTTTAATGGAAGTCGTCACTAAATTTAATCAATATTTATCACTAATTTTAATGTAAATCATCACTATTTTTTATTGAAAACATCACCAAAAATAATAGAAATCACATCTAACATATTCACTCACTAGCAAAAATCGAAATGGTAAAGCCACGGCTTTTAAACCTGAATCACAGGTACTACGACAAAATCATCCTCAATGGAGAAAACCATCAAGTAATAAACGAAATAATTGACCAAAATCAAATCAACAAAAATTATAAATCAAAACAACACAAAAAAAAACGAAGAACAACTTGTTTGGATGAATATTCCCATACATTATTCTAATTTTATTCCTACCATATGGAAAAAAAAATAAAAAAAAACTTAAAAATTTATCTAAAACATAAAATTTTTTATTTATCTTTACTTTGGGCTGTAAGAAAGCTATGGCTTTCGAATCTTGCCTTAACCTTTATGAATAATAATTAAATAGAAATCGTCACTATTTAAAATAAAAACCTTACTATTATTAATAAAAGTTAAACCTAAATAAATAGCTTTAATAAAGATAAATAGATTTTATAAATGATGACTAATCATAGAATAAGAAAACAAATAATTGAACATTACGCCAGAAAGAATTTTATTAGTGATAAAAATCTATTAAATTGATAATTAGAGAAATACAAAAATAAAAGAGATAGTGGTTTATAAAAATTAGCAAAAAGTCAAGAGGGCTTTTTTAGCTTTTGGAAGATGGCCTCTTTTTCGCTTTGACCTAGTGGTATTTTCTTCGCCTCTAAAGGAATTAAACACAACTTGAATCTTGAATCGGCGACTCCGATGATGTGTTATCTTTCATGTATCAAGGACAAGTGCATGTACTTCTAAGCCATTCATCAGGATTCGAAGCCAAATTGATTTCCCAAACTGAGGATTACTTTTATTTATATATAAGAGCACAAAGTTTGACTCTGATAAAACTAATTTAGGTAATTTAGCTAAAATTAATAGTGATATGTTCTATTTTTAGGTTAATATGTCTATAATTAGAATCAATATCCATATTTAAAGTGAGTTTTAAAATAATTTGATTGATCAATAATTAATTTGACTATTTTATCTATTGTCTGATCGAGTATCATTATTTAAAGTATGCATCTATATTTTTTGTTATAAAAGTAAATAAAAATAGTGACGATTTCCATTAAAAATACTGACGGTTTAATATGAGATCGAAATTGAAAATATCATATAATAAAAATTCTAAATATTGATGTACCTGAACCAGAAGAAAGTAACTAAAATGAAGATAATATCATGAATTCCGAAAAACGATTTGAGTTAGTCAAAAGCTATTGCAGAAAAATTTTTTGATTCAATTAATTCAGATAATAAATTAGTGATAGAATCAGAAATTTAAGTGTTTAAAAATTAAAATGCCTTTTAAAATCTCGCATGATAAGAAAGCATAACTAAATCAAGTTTTTGGCCATCTTTAATTCAGTAAACCATATTATACAAAAAAGATGATTTTCACGTTTTTCAATTGGAGAGTAAAACCAGTTACCTTTGTATTTAAGTTAAATTAAAAACTTAATTTGCCAACTCTTGGACAAAAAATTATAGAAAAAATTAAGAGTTTTTAACCAAGTTTATTAACTTGTTTAACGAAAAATTAAAGCTTAACAATTTAAAAAAAAAACTTGAAAAAAATTTCTAGTTTAATTGTATTTCTTTTAAAATATTTAGCAAAAACAAATACTCAATTTTTAGTTTGTCCAATCAATCTAATTTTCCAAGTATTTATTTGTTACAAAATATGATTAAATTTTCTTTTATTTTCCAAAAAAAATTCAAATTTACATAAAAGTTTATTAGATTTAAAATTTTAATTTGATAGAATTTTCAGGCTTTCGAAATGTTTCTTAGTAATTCAAATTTTTCAAAAAATCCTCTAATTATCCTGTTTATTATCAATAGAAATTTTGCACTTGAGAGGGCTGCTTGTTATTTGGTCATGTTTAATATTTTTAAATTAAAAAAATTTTATATTTTTTTTAACTATCAAGTTAATTAATTTACCAACAAAAAAAATAAAAAAAAACAAATTGGCATAGTTATATTGCAAGATAAGCTCATTAATGTCAAAATTTACACCTTTATATTTTGAGTGTTAAGCTTCATTTGCATTTTATTTAAAAAAACAACTATTTTAATAATCTTTAACTTATAAAAAGTATTTTTCCTTTTTTTACTTGATTTTATGAATAGGCAAATTTTAGTATCTTTGCATTTAAACATGTAATTTTGTCCAATTTTGTTTATATTTAAAATCAATAGAAGTTAAAGTTTATTTTAGTTTATAAAAAAATTTTAATACATTTAAATCTAATTAAGTCGGATAAAAACTAGCTAAAAGTTAGTTTTTATCAAGTTAAAAGTTAATTACACTAATTTTTATTTTTTAGTTAATCACAACAAGATTGTGTATTTTCTTTTAAGTATTCTAGATTTAAATTTGAAAAAAAAAAATTTTTTTTGTTTTTAGTTCTCTTAGACTTAATAAAAATTCGACAATTAGTTAAAATTTAAAAATTAACTTAATATTGTCCATTTTGTGTGTGTGTGTGTGTGTGTGTAATGAATTTAAAAACAAAAATTTTTTTCCCTAAATTTGTTTTAAAAATTTCCGGAAAGACATTTAAAAATTTAAATTGTTTGTAGGAAAAATAAAGAAAATTTTTTGATTGTAAATAAATTTTTTAAAATTCAAAATTTAGCTTTGGTATAATAAATTAAGAGAAAAATGCTTAGAACTAAAAAAACTAATTAAAAATTTCTATTCAACAAAAATGAAAAAATATTGAACCAGAAAACATTTATTTTTAAGGTTTCTTTTATATTTAAATCAAATATTTTTAAACGGCTTCAAAAACAATTTATCTTAAAATGTATTTTTTTCTTTTAGAAGCACTTGAAATTTTTTCAAAAGACTAAATTAGAATAAAAAACTCTAAAAATAAAGAGAATTAACATGTCAGGATAGTTTTTCCAAGTTAACAGGTTCCTGAATTGATTAACAGCTCTTTAAGATTTTATTGAAGACTCTCTAGGCAGAAAAATCAATTCGGAAACACTAATTATCGGTGTAACAAATTTCTTCGCAAATAAACAAATACCGATAAGAATTCTAAAACGAAAGCTCTTAATTTTATTTTACAAAAATATCAATTAAATTTAATAAACACTTTTATTTATTTATTGAACAAATAAAATATGAAAAAAAAAAAGCTTAGCAACCATCAATCAAAATTTTGAGGAATATAACTCTTTAATTTCTGACGTTTAAGAGTAACAAAAAAAAAAGAAAAAAAAAAGAAAAAATTAAATTTTTTAAAATGTCAGGCATAGTTGGCAAAAATAAATTCTGGCCATTGTTCATCAAAGACTAGACTCATTGTCCGTATCCAGTTTTTCTTAATTCATATTCAAATATGCTGCAAATACTAAGCTATTTGTTCATGTAAACAATTAGAAGGATTTAACTTTATTTTCCATCTTTTCACCACAAAATTAAAATTGTATCCAAGCAACCCTTGTTTTGTTCTTGTTGAAAGCTAAACTGATAAACCATTTTCTGACAACAAAAGACCAAAAATCATTTGGTACTAACTAAGAATAGGCTTAGTTAAATGCATCTTAAGCGACTAATTTCACGTCTAAAGGTAAATTGATTTTTGTTTTAAATTTTGAACGCAGCACTTTCGTGTTTTCTTTATTTGTTTTTGGGCTCAAGTCAATCAAAATTTTAATGAAATCTAACAACATTAAAAAAAAAAAAGAAAAAAGTGACTAGAAAAAGTTAAAATTTGAGCAAAGATTTAGATAGATAGAAAATGATTAGAAACATCGATTCGGCAGTTCGATCATTTCGCGCAAATTTAATAGATTTGGCGAATAGCCGCGACCATTTGATAACCGAGGAGTTGATAGCAGAAGTGAAAGGAATTTTGAGCGCTCTGGACTCTTTAAAGTTAGATAACATGTTTGTAGTCGAGTCAAGCGAACTAAGAAATCAAATAGCGCCCGAAGCGCTGCAAAATTTTCAAGCAGGTACTTTTTTACCAGTTTACTCTGATATCTAAATTAATATCAACTTGTATATTTGAGGTTTGCTGCAAGTAATCGCTGACGGCGAGGCCATGCTCTATGAATTAAAAAACAATCTTGGAAAAAAAAATTTACAAAATTTGCAAGAGAATGAGATCAGGAATATTAATTTTGCCAGTAGGGAAAGACTAAGAGGCTTTGTGCATAGTATTCATCCGTATTCGCACAAGGCCTATCAACGGCTGGAAAACTACGCCAATGATCTAGGCCTGCGCAATAGATTCAAATCCATTAGAAGTGAAATAGACAATAAAAACGACAACAAATTGAAAGCATGGGCTAATCGGACTGACAAAATTCCGGTCGAAGCACCTAAATTCAACACACCGAATTGGCGGGAGCACAATTTTGGACTCAGGCGTAAAAAAATTTAATTCAGCATTTATTTTATTTTAGAAAAATTTTTTAAATTTTATTTTAAAAAAATTTTTTTTTTTTTTTTAGATCATAACACAGAAACAGAGAGATATGAAAATAGAGCTAGTTTGACTAACCGAAATGTTTCAGGCTCGTACTATACTGATACAGTTAAATTTGATTTTCCTCTATATAAAAAACAAAATACAAGATTGACTGAAAATCAAATAGAAAATTTGCCGCCATCAGTTCAACATTCACCAAAAGTTCACTCTAGTATGAGTGCTTACAATTTGCCCGGATCGTTTCCTAAAGAAAACTCTAATTGGAAGAAACATGCCGTCGAAGCAGGCATAAACATAGAATTCCCGGGTACCACTGAGCAAAAATCCCGGTTCGTTAAGCCTAAAAAATCCAATTATAGAAATTTTGTGCTAAATCCTCAGCCAGATATGTCTAGGTTTCAACGACCATTTACTAGTGCAGCTACATATGCAATTCGAACAGAATATAGCCATAGATACACATTTCCAGACGCTAATCAGATTGACAAATTTCCTTGGATAAAGCAGTTTTAAGGCTTAATTATGTGCTGGGGGAATTTAAATTCATTTAAATTGCCATTTAAACACTTGAAAAAACAGAGTTTATTTTATTTATTTTTTTTTTTTTAATATTTTTTGTTCAGATTTTAAATAAAAAAAAATTAATTCTTTTATTTTTTTTTATTATTTTTAAATAATAGTTTTGTCTTAAATTTACTCAAAATTTCATGATTTGATTTAAAATTTCACAAAATGTGAATTGACAGCCTCGAGGTATGTAATTAGAATTTTTTAGGAAAAAAAAATACAGATAATTTAATAAAATTAAATTGATGTTAAAAATAGTTTTAAAGATTATTTTAATTAGTTTTAAACTTTTTTTTATGGAATGAAATTAAGTTGATTTTTATCTCATCTAGATTTAATTTAATTATTTAGATCATACAAATGGTGTATTGATTTTTTGCAAATTTTTTATAAATTTGATAAAAACACTGCTTTAATTTTATCAATTTAGTTCAATTAAAACAAAAAAAAATAGACTAGATTATATTTTTTGCAAAGTATTTAAATTTAGGCAATTTAAATTAAATGCCTTGAGGCTAAATGCAATCATAATATTATAAGCTGATATTAAAAATTTAATGTTTTTTTTTATCAAACAACTAAATTTTAATTAAGATAGAAAAAAATTATGCCTGATGCAAAATCAACCTGAATTTTTTCCCTGTGTCGAATTAAAATAACTCAAAATTAGATTTTTTTTATAACAGATTCAAAATTATCAGATTAAAATCTATATTTAAAAAAAATATTTCTAGTTAGTAAGGCATATTTAAATTAGAATTGATTTTCGGAAAATATGTTTCAATTGTTTAACTTTGGTTTATTGTAAAATGCTAAACCTTTCTTTCTATAAAGGCAAAATTTTCAGATACTTTCATTTTATTTTTTTTTTAATTTATAATAACAAGGATTTTTCAAATATTGAGTTAAAAAAAATTTCGATATTCATAGAGTTAATATTTATTTTTGATTTTCAATTTTAAAAAAAATTAGACATTGTGAAATTTAGAACAAAAAACAAAAACAAAATATGTCAAAAATACCAAAGCTCAAGTTCTGAAGGAGCAAAACATGTTCTTTAAATTGTAGCAAATTGTATATCTCAAGCCTTTTGTTAATTTTTTTCCTTAAAGAAGCAGTTAAGTTGTAGCATTTTTTTTTAAATTAGTTTCTTAATTTAAGAATTAAGAACAGTTTCGATGTTTTGTTCTGTTCAATTTTAAAATATTCTACACTTTATATTTTTCTTTAATAAGTCAAAAAACAGATCCATAAGCTGGCATATCTTGGTTTTTCTTAGTGATTACTATGAAACAACAAAATTAATTTTGGTTTAAATGATTAGATTTATTTTGTTATCTCATAAATCAAAACAAAGTGACTTTTCATACTAATTTTTCAACAATTACACCAATAAAGTTCTTTTACTTTAATTAAATTTTTCAAATTTGAACATTATAAGCTTTGATAGTGAAATTTTTTTTTTGATTTCTAATAATATTTAAGTTTATTATCAAATTTTTGCTATCTCTAGATTTTAAGGGCCGTCAGAAAATTAACTAAATGAGCAAAAAATTAATTTTTTCCTTTAATATTTTTTTTGGAGATAATTAAAAAAATTAATTTTTTTTTTTTTTGATTATTTTTTTAGTTAAAAAATATTTTTTACTTTATAACTTTTTTGCTTTTTTCTTTAATCATTTAATAAAACAAAATGAACAATTATTGAAAAATTTAATAATTTAAAAATTTCACTAATTTTTAAAAAACTTAACTTTTTAAAAAAACATCAATTTTGGACAAATTTTGATTATCATTTCCTTTTTAGAAATAGGAAAAAAATTTACAAAAATTTATTTTAAGTATATTCCTTGATATGAATTAAAATTTTCTAATTTATTCTGATAAATAGGCCAAAAGATTTTTTCGATAATTTTTGATATATTTTTTAGTTAGCTGTGAGAAATTTTTTTTATTTATCAGTTTGATAAATTTTAGAATAAACTGAAAATATTTGCGTACGGAAAAGCAAATTACAAGCTTTATCTTTCAGTAAAAAATATTTTAATTAATTAAAATTTTTTAAAATTAACTAATGCTATCATCTCAAAAATGTTAGTAGTATCTAATATTACTCTAATTGCTTACAGTGTGTAGATTAGATAATTTATGATACATTAAATTATTTTCAATTTAAATTAATTTGAATAAACAGAAACTAATTAATTTGAATTTGTTAAGTAAATTTTTTTTGTCCAAAATAGAATTTTTATTATTTCATCAAAAAATAATTAATCTTTTCAGAAAATAAAGGTAACTATTTTATTATACTGACAAACTTTAGATTTTAGTCTAAAAAAAAGGAAATAAAATTGAATAAAAATGCTTAATATATTATTATTATTATTGAATAAAAAAGGCCGCAACAAAGGCGATAAGGGGTTTTTATTTAGATTATTTATCCCACTCAAGAGATCTGATAGTACAATTATGATTTTAAAAAGTTTCAGGAATATGTCGTAGTATAGCTTAAAAAGAAATCCCTATAAAACAGTCTCTTTTACCTTATTCAAAATTAAATTTTTCAAAATTAAAGACAAATTCAGAGCCATTAAGAACAAAAGACTGCGATAGCTCGGGCATGTACTAAGAATGAAAGAAACACGGATACCAAAAAGGGCCCTCCAATGGACACCACAAGGGCGACGTAAGGTAGGACGATCAGCAGTAACATGGAGGTCAAAAATCACGAAAGACCTCATCGAAATGGCAATGATATGGGGAGAAGCAAGGGTAAAGGCAAAAGAAGAATAGGTATATCATCTAGAAAAGCTAAAATTAGAATATTTGATCATTTATATTCAATTTAAAAAAAGTAATTTTAATTCATGTTCAGAAGTATCTATTCACTTTAATAAAATAAATCATAAAGTTAAAAAACTTAAAGTTTTTTATAAAAAAATATTATCTTTAATTTTTGTTAACTTTGATTTTTTTAATTGAAAAAAATTATTCTAAATTTTAAAATTAAATTTAAACTATGAAAATTTGACATTTATTTCAAAATCTATTTTTTATTTATTACTTAGATATTATCTATTTTTTCTAATAGTTTAAAAATAATTTGAAAAGCGTTAAATTTTATTCTTTCTCTCTGTCTTTAAACCTGAAGAAGGCCATTTGGTCGAAACGCGTCATCACAAATTTGTTTATCAAATTTGTCATAAATTCGAATTATTTATTCATTTATTCGTATTTTTAAAATAAATATTTCTAATTATTCTTGAGAAAAAATTTTAAAAAAAAAATATTATTAGCTGTTAAAAGTTGTGGATTTGCAAACCGAGTGCAAAAATTAAAAATCTTTGTACTCTGACAAGAAAACCTAATTGAAAAAATATTGAATTACTTAGCGAAAGTTGTCAGCCAATTTTTGAATCTATAGATAATGTCATAACAGACCATGATAAATTATTTGCATTTTTCAATAAAAAAAAAAAGAACTTAGAAAAAATATTGATGAACTTAATTCACGTATTGAAGAAGAAGATGATGAAAACAATATTCCGAAACGGCAATGAAAATTTTTTTTTATCCAAAAATACAATTTTTATTTTTTCAACAAAAATTAAAGACATACAACAACAAAAACATTGAGGTAATATTTCTTAATAAAAATACTTGATCAAAATGTCAAGTTAGTTTTGAACATTATTTTTATAATTTATGAAATAATGAGCTATTTTAAAAAAATGGCGCGATTTTATTCACATAAATTGAAAAACTAAGAAACCATACAGATTAATAAAAATTGAATAAAAAAAACCTAATGAATTTATTTATATTTAGCTAAACTAAATAAAAAAAAAAAAAAAAGAATTTTTCATGACTACTATTCAATAATGCCTTTGATACGCAGGGTCAGCACTCGGTCATCGACAAGAAAGACCGCGTCTAAACCGAAACCAGACCCAATAGTTGAAAAAATCGAAGCATCGCCTCTGGACTGTACCATTTCAGACGTTACTTGTCCCATCTGTTTAGATATTTGCATTGAGCCAGTCACAATGCCATGCAGCCACGAACTTTGTCTCCCTTGTTTCAAGTCTATGACAGATTTGACCAATTTTCTGTGTCCAATGTGTCGCCAACGAATTTCTACGTGGTATCGAAATGCAGCCAATTCGAACACCCTTGTCAATCAAGAACGTTGGTCTTTTATCCAAAAACACTTTTCCAATGAGATAAAAAATCGCTTAGAGGGCAAAACTGCGCAAATAATAGCCAAAGAAATCGAAGATCAAAAAAACGGACTAGCTTCTTCGTCTGATTCGGCGCACACTTGCTCTAAGCCTGGCGAAATACGCAAAGAGTATCAGGATTATTTGCGCAGAGAACAAGAACGAATGCGTAAGGAAAAAGAAAACGAAGAAAAACAAAGCCTAGAACTAATACAAAAATTAATTAACGAAGAAGAGCGTCTTTCTTTAAATGATTATATAAACATGCTAAATAATACTCCTGTAGTTCAGAGATCAGCTACGGCCCAGCCATTCAGAACTCTCACTAACACGAATACTCTAAATCGTCAAATAAATAACTTAAATAGTCATTTGATTCAGAGAGTTAACTCATTTGATCAAAATAGTACACCGATCCGAACTCCAACAAACGAATTAAGCGAAAATAGTGTGTCAGAATCGAACAGAGGCAGAGGTCGATTAAAACGGAAGCATCGAAATTCGGCACGTTCCTCCAATCAATCAGTTGATTCTCAATTACAGACAAGACCGTTTTCAAGAGCGACCCGATTTAGAACAGAAGCTGTCTCGGCTGAAACGTCCAATTCAAGTATAAGAAATTCGGATTTAAGTAGTTTGAATGATACAAGTGAAGCGTCGAGCTCTGTTAGTGAAGATAATGGAAGTTTTGCAAGACGATTAAGACCTAGACGTGCTAAAGTTTAAATGTGATTAATCATGGTTTTTAAGGATTTAAATCCCGTTTAGCTTAAAAGTGTATTTTTTAGACTTTTTTTTTGGATCAAAAATCGAATATTTGATTTAAAAATTTAAGTTTTCCTTTAATTCAAATTTTGTAAATCATTTCTTTTTCAAATAAATATAATTTTTGCTAAATTTTTTTGTATCATTAGTCAAAAATAAACTCAATAATATGCTTGAACTTAATAAAAAATCATAACAAAAAATTAATTAAGAAATAAAAGGAATTTAAGATATTCGAGAATATTTGGCATTGTGTTTAGACAAATATGTTAGACAAGTTATAATTTTGAAAATTAATTATCCCCGATGGAGAAGTTTTTGGCTGCTTTTTTCATTTGAAAAGGTCGATCTGGCGACATATTTAAGAAAAAGGCTTAGCTACAATTTATATCAATCTATCACGTTAGTTTGTTTCGCCTTCAAATATATCATTTGAAAGGGCTCTATATCATTACATAGAAAAATAAACATTGAAAAAATTATCATATTTTTTGGTCAAATACCTGGTCAAAAAAATCTATTAAGCTTTTATTTTATATCATAAAATAAATAAAAATTAAATTAGTATGACATTATTCCCATTAATTTATCTAGAAATTCTAAATATTTTTTGCTTTTATTTTGTTAATATAAATTTTTAGTTGATTCATCTATTTTTTTCTCTCTTCGATAATAATAAAGATTTTCTCAGACTTCAAGTTGGTGTTGGTTTGAATTCAACACCAACTTTTATTTGTTCTCAACAGCATTCTGCTAAATGTTGCTCTTTTATGAAATGATAAATCAATTTTTTTATACCTGGATGACTATTGATGACATTTTTGACAGCCTGATGTCATGCTTCCAAACTATTAGTATAGAGCATGGAAAATAATTTAGTATTCTTTCTAGGCATTGTGAATTTTGAAACAAAAAACAAAAACAAGAGGTAAAAATTGAATTAACTTTATTTATTTAGGTCCAAAACTTGTTCTGTATCAGCTGATACCAAGCTGGTTATTACAAAGCGGTTCTCTGAAAATTGGGTATTTGTGTCTGATTTGAGGTCTGCGTGACTTCATTTTCACCGATTCATCTCGGTTCCTAGACGGCATTTTTAATTTATGAATTGAGTTTTTTTTTTTTTAAAGAATATGTTTTATTCCTAATTATCTTATTTAAATATAAATATATATAATAATAATTCTAATAAAAAAAAATTTTGAAACTTTTCCAAGGTTACTAATTTCAACAAAATAAATAGATAATTTTCTATTTCGAATAAGGCTTATTAAAAATTATTTTTTGCAAACTTCCTTTGATAAGACTTCCTAATGATTTCATGAACTCAGTCATTTCAAAGTAAAATTTTTAAATCATTTTATTTTTTTAAGTTTTCATAAAAAAAGCGTGATTCAATGTACAAAAAAAAACTGGTTCTAAAAATGAAACATTAAGCAGCATGGGTAGTTGCATCAATTGTCAAAGTCCGAACAATTAGATGGATCTTAGTGGCATCTTAAATAACAAGTTGGGTTCAAAGAATTAAATTAAACATCAGTTTTTTTTTTAATTGTCAAAAAATAATAGAAATCTTTTAAATAATTAACAAGTAAAAAAAACTAACTGAATTGACTTGAATTTTGCTATTCTCCTCCTAACTCGACTCAGACACTCGATTGACGAAATTGTAGAACCTAAAAACAAATAGAAAAAAAAATGAAAAGATAAACTAACTTGAATAATGATTATTTAAATTAAAAGAAAGTAAAAAATATTAAAAGGAAGTCGCCTATTGTAGCATATTGTACTATATCAGGAAAATTGTAGAATTAGAAAAACTTATAAGTTTTTGTTATTTACAGTACAAAAGATAGAAGGAAATTTAGTGGAAATTGTTATATGGTAAAAACTTGGTGGCAGGCCATGAAGACATCGTAGCGCTTTTTGAATTGATTGACTAAGTCGGAGTCTCTGACCGCATAGAGCAGAGTATTCCACTCATTCACAAACTTGTCCGTAAAGAAATTAGCCATATGTGTGTAAATTTGGTTGTAGCTTGATAGGGTAGTCGTGTGCTTTTTGATTCCTGGCCGGCCCGGGCTGGGAGAGTGAGCTGCTGAGGACCTGTGGGCTCACCCAGCTCATCTCATCTCCTTTTCCAGTACCTTTTTGAGCAACCCTCAGATCTGACACAAAGGTTAGGTTACTGCATCCAGTTGATCATCTAAACCGCAATCTATTCAATTAATTTTAAGCAATTTTTTTTCCTTATTCTCTCATTGCGTAGCAAATCGCTATTTTTATTAAAATAATTATTAACTGTAATACTCTCCCTATTTTCCCAATCAGTATTTTTTTAATGATGTTATGACCTAAAGAATACACTGATAATTTGACTTCAACTTTTATTTCGAAAAATCGTCTTTTTAAAAGATTAAAATATAAAAAATCGAGAAGCTCCAAATCTAAAACCCTCTTGTACTAAATCTTAAACGAGCTGTTCCAATGGATAATTGACTTTTAAATACATCAAATTTCTCTTTTTTTTTATTGTCTTCAAATTATGCTAAATTTCTAATGCTTTTTTTTTCTTTAAAATTTTTTTTTTATTTTGTAAACATTTTAAAGAAAATCTTTAAGCTACAATCGCGAGAGGAATTTTTTTTAAAAGTAAACTTTTGTGACAAAAATATCTTCTAAATAGAGATCTTCTTGAAACTTAGTTAGGATTTAAGGTTAAATGAAAGTTCTCAATTTTTGGTTAATTGCGAATTTCAAAAACAAAAAGAACTAAAATTCATCCTTTTTTGATAAATAAAAATTTACTAAATTTAAAAAAATAATGCAACTTAGAGCAACATACTTTGTTACACCTTTTTTAACCTAAAATAAAAACTTAATTTTCTTTGTTTATAGGTAAACCAAATCAATAAACAATTTAAATCTTATTGATGTTTTATTTTTTGTCTTTTGTTTACATCAGTAAAATTATTTTATGAAAAAAAGGTGCAATAAAGTTTGCTGCACTATGCTGCAGTATTTTTTTGAATATATTTTATTCTAGTAAATTTTAATTTATCAAAAAAAAAAAAAAAATTTTTGTTCATTTTGTTCTTTGAAATTCACAATTCTTAAAATTGTGTTTAATAGCTATTTCTCTTTTTTTAAATTGGGAATAAACAGCAAAATATCAAATTCGCTTTTTTAAATAAAAATAATATCAATCAAAATTGAAAGTTTTTCAACTAGCAAAATTAAGAAACAGCTTGTTAAATATGATAAATAATAAATTATTGATAAGTTCATTTATTTAGAATAAAATAAATCTTTTAATCTAAACGGTGAAACGTTAAGTTTTAGATGTATTAAATATCGTCTATCATGAGAATACAATTTACATAGAATAAACATCATTTGAGTATTTTTGTGGAATAGAAAATAAATCTGTGTTTTTATTTTTTGTTCCAGATAATAAAATTTAAACATAAACAAATCGAATCATTTTAAAGAGGACACTTTATGAAATGATAAGATAAATTTGATTTATTCAAATAAAAGATGCGCAAACCTGTCTTTATTGTACATAAATGTGCCATCAATTTTCTTAATAAACTATGAGTATTTTAAAAGCCGATTTAAATAAAAAAAATATTAATATAATCACTAGATAAATTAAATTACTTATTCAAATATTGAAACAAAATTAAGCTCTTGTAGCAAAGGTTAATATCTTATTTAGTCTTAGATGACATAAATTTAGAATATAATTTGAAAATATCATTGTTGGGCAATATGTAGAAAATTCTTGCTTTATTTTACCTGACCAAATTTTTCTATCCTAGGTCATTTAAATAGCAAAATTTTTGTTTTTACAACATGTTTGAATCAATGATTTTTCTTTGATTAATTTAATAATAAATATTTGAGAATCTAGTTTTTTAATTTGTAGATCAAACAGTTGATATTTCGCTAAATACTTTCAATTTTTCAAGTCTTTTTTAAATATAGCTATAAATGATACCAAACAGGTTCATAGTAGCAACACTCGGCCTAGGTAATACAAGTTTTTCAAAAGTTTTCCTCTCTTTAAAATTCCATCTTAAGTTTTGGTGCAATGGTCGCTCTCTTGGGATGCAATCGAGACTAGTCAAATGCAAACAAGACATTTTAGACATGCGGACAACTTTTTAGAGAGAAAAATGCGCGAAAAAAATGAAACATTTAACGGAAAATATTTGGTTAAAAAAAGTGGTTCAAATGGAGCCAGATTTTTAAAAAAAACACTCAACTTTCTCAAGGCTTTTAATTGTAGAGACAGATCCTGCTTCCGAATCGGAAACATTTTAGTGGGAAGATCAAATTTTATTTACGCAAACTCGACATGTGGTTTATATAAAGCAGAGCGTTTTTGCATACTTGACCAAAACATGACTGGATTTGATGTATCAGATAGAACTTTTTTTTTCTCTGAAAACAATAAAATTAAAGGATTTAAATGCATGATTTGCAATTCAGTACAAAAGTTTCATTATATTTACAATCCAAACAGTCATCGCATCGAAAATGTGATATTTTTGAATAGACCAAACAGAAATGAGCTGGCTTTGAAATGGTGGCAGGCCGAGAACGGCGAACAAAATGTCTACATTCAATTTGATTTGGAGTCACAATTTCTTTTATCAAATATTTTTATCAATTTTAAATCATATCCTCCAGGAGCTTTGGTTATTGAAAAATCATTTGACTATGGAATCACTTGGCAGCCAATTGCTTATTATTCAAGCAATTGTGAACATTATTTTCCCAATGTACCTATTCGATCTTCGGTTTTTTTTGAGCCTAAATGCACAGAACGCTATTCTAAATTTGATGTGCGTGAACTTATTTATCGGCCATTATCAGGCTATAGATTAATCAATGGTTCAGATTTATCTACTCATTTAAAAATGACCAATTTGAGATTTAATTTCACCGAGCTTCTAATGTTCGGTGATCAGCACATGTCTAAAAATAAAAATGTTATGATGAAATATTTTTACGCAATAAACGAAATTCGCATCATGGGCTCTTGCTTTTGCAATGGACATGCCAGTGTTTGTACACAAATGGAAAATGTAGAGTATGACAAATATGCAATTGATAGAATGGTTCATTCAAAATGTATATGTGAACATAACACAGAAGGAAATAATTGTGAGAAATGTATGCCGATGTTTAATGACCAGGCTTGGATGCCAGCAAATCACAATGATATTAACGAATGCAAGAAATGCGAGTGCAATGGCCATGCGATTAGTTGTCATTTTAGTATGGAAAGATTTATATCAACTAATCGAACTTCTGGAGGAGTATGCGACAGTTGCATGCACAATACTCAAGGCGCTAATTGTGAAAAGTGTAAGGATGGATTTTATCATGACACATTAGTTCCATTTTCGACACCAAACGCTTGCAAACGTATTCTTTTATACTAAATATTAAAGTAATCTAAAGTTTAGTTTTTTCAAGCATGTAATTGTAATGTAAATGGATCAGAAGACTATCAGTGTAATTTGAGTGAATGTAAATGCAAGAAGAATGTAATGGGAAGCAATTGTGACAAATGCAAGCCTGGTTATTGGAATTTGCAAGGATCCAATCCTGATGGATGTCAAAGTAATTTTTTTAGAACCATCAAAGCTTATTAACTAAATTTAAACTAAAATAACTTCTGTCCATTTCTGATTAATAGTAATTAATTTAGTATGAGTTTGACTATTTAAGATACAATGAAAATGATATGAAATTTTTGCATGAATTTACATGTAATTATGAAAAATATGAAAAGTAACTTTGACTGATATGACTTTTCCCTTGGAAAACAATTTTTATGTAGGCATTGTGAAATTTCATACAAAACTTCCGATAAAAATAATAAAAATTTTTTTTTTTTTTGATGATGAACCAAAGTAAAATAACTGTTGTTTCACCTACTGCGGAAGTCTCCAAAATCTGTGCAAATTAACTGCGTTTAATTTCCATTCCAATTAATTAGATTTCAACTTTTTCAGAGATCCACAGTGGAAACAACAGTTGGTTCATCTTCAGAACAAAAAAAAAATTTTTATTCTCTTTTTTGTAATGGAAGTTTTGTATGAAATTTCATAATATATCTGATGTAATTTTTAGTTAAGAATTACCAAAGGTGAAGCTTTAATGGTTTTTAAAATAATTTAAAACTCAAAAATTCAGATAGACTCTTCAATCTAAAGCGGACCAAAATAAAGTACCAATATAAGAGTATTAGAAAAAAAAGTATTTTTGATATTTATTCTCTTAAATCAAAAAGATGCTTCAGATTTAAAATTTCTCTGTCATCTATCAAGTCGATTCTCGAGCTGATTAGTTTTTTCAAAATTTATCACCACCAGACAAAGTCACAAATAAATAGCTCTCGAGATCCACGACTTTATGCTCTGACAGAAACAACTTAAAGTACCAAACACAGGCAGAAATTATTTGCAGAAATTTAATTCAACACTGTATATACATAAAGATAATATAAATATTAATTTTTCTACTCTAATTGTACACTTATAATTAACACATATTTTATTTTAATCATATTTCAACTATGTGGGCTGAAAAGAAGGCTTTGCCATTCGGAAAAACTTTTCCTAAATTATTTTTTAAATAAAAATAAATCAGACTTGTTTTTAAGTCACAAGTCTTAAGTTAAGTCAAGTCATGACTTTGACTTAAAACTGTGACTTAAAAACAAGTCTGAAATAAATAAATGTATTTAAAATTTCTGACAAAGACAGATAGTTCCAAGACTATTTCAAGGCTGTGGCAACTTTGTAAGAATTGTTAATAGTTTTTGTTCTTTTATTTAACCGCTATAAACCGTGCTCCCCTTCAAATAACTCTTATTTTTTTAAACTAAGCAACTTATCTAATAAAAAATTAAATTTTCCCTAATTCTTCAAAAAACACAGGATTTTGAATACACTTATTGGTAAAGGAATACAGTTATAGCGAATTTAGGATACATTTAGAATTAAAACTCTTATCAAATAAAATTTTAGAATTTTTTTCAGGTTTTTTTAATCTACTTAAAAAAGAACCAGCACCAACAAAAAAACATTTTTTTTTTCAAGTTCTAATCTTAAATTTAGATATCCTAAAAATTGAATTTTTTTAATAGAATGCAATGTAGAAGTCAACGGAACAATTGATAATAAAGGCTGTGATCAGAAATCTGGTGAAATTTATCCTTGTAAGAAAAATGTCGAAGGTATTAGATGTGATAAATGCAAGCAAGGATTTTATGACTTGTCGGACAAAAAAGACGGCTGTTCTCCATGCAATTGCTCAGTAGGATTTTCTTATATGGATCCATGTGATACGATCACTGGGCAATGTAAGTGCAAACCGAATTTTAAAGGACGAAACTGTGATCAAATAGAAGACGGATTTTTCTGTCCGAGCATTGATTATTTATTATACGAAGCCGAAGAGTCGACTTTTGTCAATAACTTAACTCATGTAAACATAAAACAAAATATTGCAGGTACTAATCAATTTTGGACAGGCATTGGATATCTTAGATGTTTTGGAGGATCTATTTTAAAATTCAAATTTACTAGTGGTTATAATTCAGCCATTTTTGATGTTTATCTACGATATGCTTTAAAACCTGGCCTTGACCAAATTCAAATCCGCATCACAGACTTTGGTCCTAAAGAGCATCACGCTTCAAGTGTATCAAGCAAAAGATGTAATGAATTAAAGCCTAGTCAAAATCAAATCGAACAAAAAATATCCAATATAAGCATATGTAAACTATTTTTTTAAAATAAATTATTTAATTTTTTTTTAAGATATTTTATTTTTTAGATAAAACAAATAGTCTCTTGTTTTCAAGTTATTGTCTTGAAAAATATCATAGCTATGAAATTGAGATAACCGTATTTAAAAGTCTAAAGCAATCAATCTACAGTTCTGCTTCAGATGCCTTCTCTATTTTAATTGATTCTGTAAATAATTAGAAAAAAAAAAGCGAATTTAAATTTTTTATTATTTTTTAATTTTAGATAATTTTAATTCCTAATTTTGATGTGATAAAAAATCAAATTGCTCTCAAAAATGATGAATTTAAATTTGCCTTAAATTGTAAAGACAAATATTTGAATTTACCCAAAGCTAAAAGTGATAAATGCGACAAATTGATATGTCAAATAACATCAAATGTGTTTGGTTTGTTGCCATGTCGATGTAAATTTTTAAAAATAAAAAAAACAAAGAATTCAGCTATTTTTTATTTAAAAAAAGGCAATGTATCTGGGTCAGATGATATAAAATGTGATAATTTCAGTGGACAATGCAAATGCAGACCAAATGTAATAGGACGCCAATGTGAAAAATGTGATTCAAGTTCATGGGGCTTTTCAGATCGTGGATGTTTACGTCAGTTAATTTATTTTTCAAAACTATTTTTTTTTTCATTTAAAAATTTAAAATTTTTGTCCAAATAGCTTGCAATTGTGATCCGTTTGGTTCGATAAGTAATCAATGTGATTTGATAAATGGACAGTGCCGATGTAAAGAAAACAGTTTTGGTAAATCATGTAAAGAGTGTAAAAAAGGATATTTCGATCCGCCTAATTGTCACAAATGTGAATGCAATGGATTCAGCGATGAGTGCAATGCATCTGATGGTCAATGTCTTAATTGCATGGAGAACACTGAAGGAAAAAACTGCCAAAGATGCAAAATTGGATTTTACGGTTCACCAAAAGACGGAATTGGATGCAAAGCATGTAATTGCCCAGGAATAAATGGAAACAACTTTGCCAATTCATGCAGTTATGACTTGAATAATAAAACTTTGATTTGCGATTGTCAAGAAGGTTATAGTGGACAAAGATGTGATAAATGTGACAATTTTTATTTCGGAAATCCTTTGGATTTGAATGGAAAGTGCAAAAAATGCAACTGTAATGGAAATGTTGATGAAACAAATGCAGAAATTTGTGATAAAAATTCTGGAAAATGCCTTAATTGCTTGTATAATACAGATGGATTTAATTGCGATAAATGCCGAAATGGCTTTTATGGAAATGCTCTGAATCATGATTGCAAACCTTGCCAATGTAATCCAGTTGGAACAGTTAAAAATTCTAGCTGTAATTCTGAATTTGGTTTTTGTGAGTGCTTACCAAAAGTAATTGGAAGAAACTGTGATGAATGTGCTCAAAATTTTTGGAATCTAGAAAGTGGAACTGGCTGCATTGAGTGTGATTGTGACACAAATGGAACTGTATTTAATTCAACCCAATGTGATCAAAAAACCGGCCAATGTCCATGTGTTTCAGAAAGATCTGGACGTCGGTGTGATGAATGTCCTTTTGGTCAATGGGGGAACCCTTTGACTGAATGCAAAAGTATTTTAAATTAATATGAAGAAAAAAATTATTTTAATTAATATTTTAAATAATAAGAATGTCAATGTTCTTCGCAGGGAAGTGTTAGCCAGCAATGTGATAAAGCTACAGGTCAATGTAAATGTATACCTGGAGTAGTTGGCTTTCACTGTGATCAGTGTGACCGAGGAACAACTGGAAGTGCTCCTTTTTGCAAGAAATGTGGTGAATGCTTCGACAACTGGGACAAAACAATATTTAGCTTTAATCACCATTTAGAAAAACTAGAAAAAAAATCTTTTGATTTTTATACTATGAATCGCAATAAAACTAATTTAACCAGCTTTCAGAGTGAATATGAAAAAATGAGTCAACAATTAGATGATTTGAATAAAGCTTTGAGTTCTAATTTATCAGATATTAAAATTAAAAAAATTAATTCTAATTTAGATTTATTAAAGTAATAGACTAATATCAATATGACTTGTGATCAAAAGATATAATTAAAATACAAAAACGCATGGTTTTATTGCTTAAGATAATTTTTTTTTAAATGGTAAAATTAATTTTAGCACTTGATCACAAAGTCACCATGAGGTTTATTTTTTTATTAAAATTAAATTAAATTTTTATATTTTAGATCAAAAATAGAAAAATTTAAATATTTTTCTCAAGATCAGTCAGACATTTTTGCTCTAAATTCTAGTTTAAATTTTTTATTCGACAATTATCAGAACAAGCGAGCTTTAGTTGACTCCTATTTAAGACAAGTCATAGACTTTAGAGAATCTTTTTTTCAAGGTAATTTAGTCAAAAGCTATTCATACTTTTTTTCTAAATAAAATTATTTTTAGGTGCTATTGAATCTATTCAATTATCGGAGCTTATATCAGACCAAACTTTCAATGAAGCTAGGCAATTAAGTTCTCAATTTGAAGCAGTTATTCATTCGAACTTTAAATTTTTTCGTGATGAGCTCACAAAAAATGCAAAGATCTATCACAATTTCATTGAGAATAGCAAAAATTTTAAAAACACTTCTGAAATAATGCTTACAAAGCTTCAAACAAACATTTCAGGTTTGAATATGCTGGTAAAGATAATTTTTTTTTTAAATTTAAATCAGTTTTAATCAAAATTAAAACAAAAACAAAAATTTTAAATTTAAATAAATATTTTTTTAGTGGCAAAATTTACTAAAAAAAATATATTCAAAAAAATATTGCAACTTACCAAAAATAAAAACTTTTGAAGCTTTTTTTTAGGTAAAAAAAATCAAAAGTCAATTTAAATCTTATTGATGTTTTATTTTTTGTCTTTTATTTACATCAGAAAAAAAGGTGAAAGAAATTTTTGGTAATGTGAATTTCAAAAACAAAAAAAACAAAAATTTTTCCGTTCTTGATAAATCAAAATTTATTAAAATGAAATTAATTTAAAAAAATGCTGAAACTAAATGCATCAGACTTTGTTTCACCTTTTTTACCAAAAAAAAACCTTTATTTTCTTTGTTTATAGGTAAACTAAATCAATAAACAATTTAAATCTTATTGATGTTTTATTTTTTGTCTTTTATTTACATCAGAAAACTTATTTTATGAAAAAAAGGTGCAATAAAGTTTGCTGCACTATGCTGCAGTATTTTTTTAAATATATTTTATTTTAGTAAATTTTAATTTATCAAAAAAAAATTTTTGTTGAAATGTTGAAATTCACAATACCGTTATCTTAGTAAATTTTGATTTAAATTTGCCTTAAATTGAAAAGACAAAAATAGAAAATTTTTTGTTCATTTTGTTTTTGAAATTCACAATAAAGTGTTAGTGTAGAAACTAAATTTGGATAAAACAATCTTTGTATCAACAATTTTAAGAGCCAATTTTAGACCTGAAGAAAAAAATTTATTAAAATTTAAAATTTTTGTTTTTGTTCCAAAATTCCGAATGCAGTTTTTGTTGACAACTTTTGTTAAATTAAATTTTCTAATATTTATTCAACCAATTCTCACTTGAGCTATTCAATTTTTTTTTATTTACTGAAATATGGGAGCACATTTGTCAAGAATTATTAATTTTTCATAAATTTTATTGACATATTTTTACTCGTAAAAAATTTTCTCTTTTGAATTAAATACTAAAATCTAAAATTTAAAACTATGATTAATTCTGATTAAGATTTTTAAACGGTTTATTATTTTTTGCTTGTGTAGATATGCGGGTCTAGTTCAAATAACTGCTCCGACCAATATGGAGGCATCGGATGTGAAAATTGTGGCATTGGATGTGAAAGCTTTGTCAACACTTATTTGAAATATAAAAATTTAAAGGGCAAAATTAATCAAAGTTATGAAGAAAAGGGTTCTGAATTCAAAAGCATACTAATACAGGCTAATTCAGACCGTCTTGGCTACAAAAGCTTTAATGATGATTTGGCATCTTTAAAAAAAAGTCTTGACAATGATCTAAATCAATATGAATATAAAAGAATTTTTGTCAAAAATTTTATAAATGAGATGTTTACTTTAAGCGATAGCTATCAATCAAATATCCAAAAAATTCAAAATTCAACAAATTTAATTGTTCAATTTGAGAAATTTAAGTCTCAAGATGATTTTGATTTTATCATTGAAAAATTAAGAGAGAAAGAATCAATTTTAAAACAGGGGTCAACATTAGATAACATTAAACATGATTTGGACAGATACAAAAAAATCGACATTCTCAAATTAAATGTTTCTGATAGAATAGCAACATTAGTAGAGAATAAAAAAAATGATTTAAATGAGACAGCTTTAAGTCTAGAAGAGATCGAGCAAAAATTATTAAGTCAAAAAAACTTCACTTTTTACGAAGAAGATGAACGGTTTAAAATTAATATGACTTTGGAATCTTTGACATTGAAGCTTAGTGCGGTTAGAAATGAAATCAGTGGAGTCAGAAATTTGATGGATGCAAGACAAACTTTTAAGAAAGACATAAATGACACTAAGGTTAAAATTGAAATAAAAACGGGAAATAATAATTTAGTTTTGGCTAAAACAAAAATTGATGAAATCGAAAAAAATTTCAAAATATTAACAGAAAAATTAAAATTGTCAATAACCGATAGATTAATGTTTAATTGCTTTAAACTAATGGATAAAATAATGGCAAAGAGCTCGGAAATTGGCCACAAATATGAGAAAATAGAAAAGTTAAAAATTTTAAATTTAAAACTAGAAGGTAAAATTAGTAAGGATAAGTCGAAAATACATTTTCTAAAAGAAAATGTCGCAGCTATTAGAAACAGATTTACTGTGGATAAATTTGGTAAAATTGTGTGCCAATAATACTCGAACAGTCAAGAAAAAAAATTTTTTTAGTCTTAATTTTTTTTGTTTATTTTAAATAAAATTTAAATTAAAATTCACTTTTTATATTTAAAGAAAAAAAAAAAAAAAAATTTTAATCTAGACAAAAAATATTGTCTAATTTTTAATTTGAATTTCTACAATACATAATAAATTTTTTTGAATTTATTCTTCAATTGCACAATGATGAACGCGTGCAATTTAATTCAAAACTTGTTTTTTATAACATTGAATTGGTCTTAAGTGATTTTCACATTTTTATGTGAGTATTGTTTTAAATCGTTTTCAAGCAGAATATACATCTGAAGCCTTATTTCAATTTTATCTCAACAATTTACATAATATTTTAATCAAATGCTTAATGTAATTTTACTTTTAATTTTTGGAAAAAAAAATTTCAATTTTGAAAAAAAATATTTGTTTTTTTTTTCATATAAAAAATATTAAATTTCTTTTTTTGCTTGCTAGTTCATTGCATTTTCAAATGTCACACAATGAGAAAAGAACCCATTGGGTTAAAGAGGGTGCAATAAGTCTTGGAACTGGAGTTCTTTACGGCCTTACAAATGTTGTCGTCGGCCATGTAAGACCATTAAATCTAAAATTTCTCTTTTTCTATTTTTTTTTTAAACAATTAGCCATTTGACACAATAAAAACAAAAATGCAGGCCCAAAAAGGCTACGAGAACATTTCTATGATTAAAACGTTTTCTAAAGTATTTCAGAAAGCAGGCATTAAAGGTCTGTACAGGTAAATTGATTATGATTTACTTTAAAAAAGACATTTTGATGCATTCAAGTCCAGAGGTTGTGTTCCTCCGTTAATGGGCAGTGGAATCTATAGGTCAATTCAATTTTCCGCCTTTGAAGCAACTTACACTGCTCTGGACAATTCGTTTGGCAAACAGCACGTGCCCTTAACACATGGAATTGAATTTCGAGTTATACTGGGCGGACTTATGGCTGGAACGGTTCGCGCTTTGGTTGAAACTCCACTTGAATATGCCAAAATAAAGCGGCAGACCGAATCCAACTGGAAATTGAGAGATTCATTTACAGTAATCAAAAGTTTGAAGAAAAAAAAGCTAGTTTGAGTTAAAATACTTTTTAGGGTCTAAGGATAACATGGCTTAGATGTCAATTCTTGCTTCCATCTTTTTTCATATTTTTAGACTCGTTTCGCAGACACCTTGACGGAGTTTTTAGGTAAAAATTTTTAATCACTAAGCAAATGAATGATAAATGGTTTTAAGATCACCTTTTCTCGGACCATTTATAGGTAAAATAGTCTATGTAAGTAACAAAATAAGTTTTATTTTATTCTCAGCTAGTGGTTGTGCATCAGTAATGGCATGGTGGATTGTGTGGCCTTTGGAGTACAGTTTTAGAAAATTATGAAAAATTTTATTTATTTTTTTTTATTTTAGAATGATAAAATCCCAGGTTCAGGCAGGCTATCTTGAAGAAAAGCACTTGACTGTTTATCAAAGAGTAAAATATATAGTAAAAGAGAGGGGAGGATTTTTGGCTCTTTACCGTGGTCTGGCGCCAGGCACCGTTCGAAGCTTCATTGCTAATGGATCAGCTATGGTCGTGATGCAATATGCTCAACGAAAAGTAACTCAATGGGGTTTAAGAGACTAATTATTTTAAATAAAAATAATTTTCGAAAATTTCAATTTTTTTATTCCCAGCTCATATTTTTTAATCATGTTGTCATGCAATTAATAAGATCTTAAAAAGTGATAAAAAAAGCTAAACCTAAAGCCTTAGGTAAATGGCTTTATTTCATAAATTAAATTTTTGTTGAAATTTTAGAATTATTTTTACATTTGAAAGAGATTTATTTCATTTCATTATTATCATTAAAACTTTGTTGAAAGTAAAGGGGTAGAGAAATTTGAAAATTCATTATTTTTGTAGTATCTAATTTTTACAAAGAGAAAAAAATTATGAATAGCATATATGATGATCTTTCAGCTAAGCAAAAAAATAATTTTGGTTTAAATTTTAAAAAATATTGTACACCATTTACATGTTGTTTTCAATCAATGTAACTATTGACAATAATTTAAGATCATTAATGCTATACATTTAACCATTTTAGAATTAATTGCATTAGAAGAAGACGGAATAGACAGAATTTTAATGAATATGACACATACTTTGATGTGAATTCCAATATAGATCTGATAGAAGAGATTTAATTTATATTTATGTCTATTTTTTATTTGTTTGTAGTGTAAAAAAAGAATATTTTATTCCATTTTTTATTAATAAACCTACCTAGTTAGAATTTTTTTAAATTAAAATTTGTTTTTTATTTTTGTCAAGATTATTAAGCAAATTTAATAAAATTATGAATGAGTAAAACAAAAATAATTTTAGAGAAATGAAAATTATTATTAAGTATAATGAGAGAAAGAGAGAAAAAATTTTTTTATTTTTAAATTAATAAAATGTTAAAACTAAATTTTGTTTTGTATTTTTTTATATTTTTTTCAAATAAAATTGTAAATTCGGTCGAGAATCCAAAAGACAATTTAAATTCTTCACCAGTTAAATTTAAAATAGTTGGCGACACAAGTCATTTGTTTGCACCGGAAGACTTTGAAAAAGTTGAAGTAAATCCATTGCACAATTTGACATCAAATGAGACAAAAAGTTCAAACAAAGAAAAAGCTGTGAATGCGACATGTTTATGCAAAAATTTTGAATTAGGCACAAATTCAGTGAAAATTGTAAACGGTTCTAGCTTGACAAAAGCTTTGCATGATTCATCACATAATGAGTGCTTTGTTGTGCTTTTTTATGTACCATGGTGTCCATTTTCTGCCAAATTAGCACCTTACTTTAACGCACTTCCAAGAGCTTTTCCTCATTTAGATTTTCTAGCTTTTGATGTATCAAAATCAATCGGGTAGAAGAAAAATTTTATCCAATTTTACTTAACTAAAAATTGAATGTTTTAGTTACAACACTAAATTTGGTACGAGTGCCGTACCAATGATCATTTTGTTCCAGCAGCGAAATGTCCTATCAAAATTTAACTATACATCAAAAGTTTTGAAAGATTACATTCATTTTTTTTCCAATAAAACAGGTGATTAAAAATTAAATTAAATTTTTATTTTATTAATTTTTCATAAGGAATGGAAGCACATGAAAATGTAACTTTAAATGAAAGTGATTATGAAGGACCGGTTTCCTCGGATCCTGTGATTGAGACTGACTATTATCTTTGGCTTGCTTGGATTTTTCTCATTGTGGTTTCAATTGATCAAGTGATCAAAAAAACAAATCTGAAGCATAGTATAGAAAAATATTTTAGGTTGTTTATTTTGTTTTTTCGGCCGATAAGACTTACAGAGCTAGGTGAGCCAGTACAATTTGCCGCTATCGAAAACAATACTCATCCTCATAATGATTAAAAATTTTAATTAATAAATTTATTAAATTATTCTTGTATATTTAAAACATTTTTATAATTTTTGATGTATCAGTCAACTTTAATTTTATTTATAGTTTTTAACTATAAAAGTTAATAATGTTCTGCTATAATTAATGATTTGGACAAGTATTTCTTTTGGAAATTAAAAATGTGTTTTATTCAGTCAAATATCATTTAATGATTCATAAAAATTAATAAAAATAAAATGTTGGACTAAAATTTTCTAAAATTTATATTTTTCTTCATAATACTTTGATATATTAAGTTTTTTAAATTCTTGTCAAAAAAAATATTGGAGTTTTTTAGAAACGTAAAGGTGGAAGACCAGAAAAATCTAAAAATGAGAGCGAAAAGATGTCAAAAAGAGTAAAAATCTAAGTATTAATTAGCTTGTTTATTTTTTTTCAAGATATTTTTTTCTTTCTTGAAAAAAAAATAAATACATTTTTTATTATCTAGATTAAAAAATAAATATCTTCTATTTAAAACTTTTGTCTACTTTTTTAATTTTTTTTCTATCTATTATTATGAAAAAAATATATAATAAAAAATGTTTATCTACTGACAAAAAATATATTCTTTTTCTTATCTAAATAAGTGAATCATTTTGAACGATTATTTTATACTCAGACAGCTACCATAAGAGGGCTCGAAATATCTTTGCTCCAAATTTGTCTGCTGTATCTTATTATTATTATTATTATTTAATTAATAAGTCAATGAAAAATATTGCCTTGTCAAAAAAAGCCTTGTCTTCGAGACTTTTTTTTTCAAGGTTCGTGCCAGACCCGAAGGTTGGGGTATGCTGTGAGGCCGACCTTTAAAATAAAGTTTTAAATTCTGGTTTTAAAATTGAAGTAATTTTAGCCAAAGAAATTAAGTTTATCTTCTAAATTCTATCATATGATCAATCCAGTATAAAAAAAATTGGACAAAATTAAAACAGGAGTCTTTGAGAACACATATTATTGGCTTTAATTATATTTTATTTAAATAAATTTTTTTGAAATTTAGTACAATAAGATAGAAAAAAAAGCTAAAAAAAGTTTTAAGTTTTTTTTTTCTAAAGGTTTTTATTAGTTAGCAGCATTTTGCAATGATTTTACCAAAATATTTTTTAAGTTGAAAGCTTTTTTACCATTAATTCATGTTCCATTTTTTTATTTTGAACCTAAATTTCACAAAACAATTTTTTTTTTGCAATATTAGAATGAATCTGCAACATTTTTTTAGAATATTTTCGGAATTTTCTAAAATTTTCTTTACAAATAAACAGAGTTGTTTAAAAGTCACAAGTCTCAAGTCAAGTCCAAGCCCGGACATTTTTTTTTTAAATTAGACAGAATTAAAAAAAAAAGTCCTTTTTTAATGACTTTTTTTTGGGACTTTTAAACAACTCTGCAAATAAATTATGTCGTTGATCAATTCTAAAAATTCTACCTTTTTTTTTAATAAGAGAATAATTTGTTACAGAAATTATGATAAAATAAAAATAAAATTTTAAAATTTTCTTTATATTAGATAAGAAAGTTGTCAAATTTTTTGAATTTTCCACAATTCTATTATTAATGTTAAATTAAAATTTTAATTAACTTCCTTTTTTACTATTTTTTTACTAGTTAAATTGATTAATTTGAATAAAACGGAGTGGGTTTAAAAAAGAATTTTTCAATAGTTAGACAGGTAAAAAAATATTTCCTAATAACTAAACTTCACCTAATTTTTGAATATATTTACAAAAATTCTAATATTAAAAATATTAAAAAATTAGTGTCACTAGGCTAATTTACAGAAATAATACATCTTTTTTTTTTTAATTATTTAATTCTTACATAATTGAAAATTTAGGCTATTTTTAGTCTGGGACATATTTTTTACTTTTGGAGTATTTGAACTTCTGTTAAAATAAAAAAATTGGGATTTTAAAAATTAATTATTAAAAAAAAAAGCTATATCACAAATTAATTTAAAACAAATCTGATCAAATTAAAAAATTTATAAATTTATGAATTTAATAAATGCATTAAAAAATATTTAAAATATTTAACATTAAGAAGGAAGTAATATTCACGATTTAAGTTTGTTGAACTGGAAAATTTTGCTCTTGGACTGAGGTTTCACCGAAATATGTACTATATTTGTTGTCTTCATCATAGCCTTTCGGTGATTGCAAATCGTTTTGATTTTGTTCATCCACTGCTTTAAATAGTTAAGTTGGTTTAGTTTTCAAAATTAAATTTTTTTTTAATTTCTTAAGCTAGAAAGCAAAGCTTTAATATTAAAGATTAATACTAACATTTAGCAACTGTAAGACAAACTTCTCTCTTACAGTTGCTTTTTGAAAAAGTATGACAAACAAACAAGTAAAATAGTGCTTATATTTTTTTTAATTTTAATTCAGTTATTAAAGCCAGAATATTTTTTTACCTGTAAATAAAACAACACTTTTCTGGTCATAGCTAAAAATTATTGAAAAGCTAATTTTTTTATTCAATCAAAATTTCGATATCAAACAACCCATAACATCTATTTATTTATTTTTTATTCTATTCTTTTAAGTTCCTAGTACGCGATTAAAAAATAAAAAAAATAATTTTAATTTTTTTTTCTAGTTATCAGTTTTTATTTTAAAAAAATACAGTTTAAATGTTTAAGTGTTTTTTACATCTTACAAAAGTATTAGTTAGTCTGGCTTAATGGATGAACGGAAATGTGATCTATGTGACCAAAGACAACTGTCCTAAAAGTGCAAAAGTTGGTCAAAAGTAACTTCTACTCCCAGTGGAGCATAAGGCGTCCACACGTCCCCTCCATTCCATCCTATTCTTAGCGACAATTTCTGCTTGTCCCTATGTGAGTTTCATCTCTCTCAGATCTCTTTCAACTGTTCTCCTCCAGGTCAACTTTGTTCTTCCAGCATTTCTCTTTCCTTGAGGTGTCCAAAATAGTGCAACTCTAGAAATTCTTTCTGTTGTCATTCTGAGAAAATGACCAAGCCACTTAAGTCGTCTTCTACGTATAATGTTGCGGATTGGCTCGGACCTTGATCTGTTGTACATCTACTCATTTGTAATAGCTTTCGGATAGAAGATTCTTAAAATTTTTCGTAGTCAATTATTATGGAATACTTCGATCTTTTGAAGATCACTGTCAGTCATTCTCCAGCATTCAGATCCATACAACAATACAGATTTGACAAGACTACTAAAAAGATGCAATTTAGTCCTCAGTCGAAGGAATGACGATTTCCACATATGCCTTAATTTAAAGAAAACAGTTCTGGCCTTCGTTAATCTGTTTCGAATGTCTTCTTCGGAACCACAATTTTTGCTAATCACGCTTCTTAGGTATGTAAAGCTGTCGACGCATTTAAAATTAACGTCTCCAACAGAAATTGGTGCATTGAGTTTTTTGTTTATGAACATAACTTCTGTTTTTCGGGTGTTTATCTCTAGGCCAACATATACAGTGTTGCGTGAAAAATCAAGTATAAAGAAGTTAAATATAAATACGCAGTATAATTTCTCTTCCTTTCTTGTTCCTTAAAAAAACGCTATGAAAAGATAAGAAAAAAGAAAGGAAGATGAGATGATCAAAAGGCGGGTATGATTATTTATTTTGTCAAATAAATTGTTTAAAAAAATTTTTTGCTTTAAATAAAAATATATTTAAAATTTATTAAAGTTTTTTAGTTTATTTTAAAGATAAATCATCGGATTTAATATTAAATAAGGAAATTTTTTAAAAATAATTAATTATTCATTGATTTATAAGTGAAATCCTGATAAACTCACTAAATAGTTCTTCGACATTAGCCTTGAATCCAGATAAATAAAGAGTACCATTTTCTTCTTCCAAATATACTCGTTCATCATTTGAATGCATTTGAATAAAATTACTTGTAAACTCATCACTTATTCCTTGTCTTAACTCCTTGTTAATATCACGCGCAATAATTTGTTTTTCGATCTCTTCCTTACAAGTTTTAGCTTGTTCAAAATCTATGTAATACATTCGAACTATATGCCGCTCATTATCAGCCATTAGAACACATTCTAAATTTTTTTCTTTTAACCAATTTAAAATATCTATTTCTCTTTTTGCAACAAATTTTGTCTCTCTTTCACCTAGTGCCAAATCTCTATATTTTATTTTACTTAGAATATTTTTGCATAATAACTTAGCTTCATTTATTTCATTCGGCTTTCCTTCAAGGCTAATTTTCAAATACTTGTGCTTTATAACAACCTGCAAATTGTTATATCTTTCCTTTAGTTTTCTTATATATTTGACAACAAATAAAATTCTTATTTGAAATAGCTCAAGTCCTTCAATTTGGTCTTTAATTGTAGGAGTGGAATCGATCTCTTTTTGAATTTTCATTGTTAGATCCTCTACATCATCAGCAAATCCAGCAATGTCAAAAACACTGTTTTGCTCTAAATCATCTAATTTCTGAATGCACACTTTTGAATTATCAAATTTAACTTTTTTCAAAATTTCATTCGGATTTTCAATTTTTATTTTTTCGATTTGAAATTGTTCGAAAAATTTCTTGATTAAATTTTCAATATCATTTTCCCAATTTTTTTTCACTTCTTTGTATTCGGCCAAAACCGATGGCAAGTCATGAGTGCACTCACAGTTAAGTTCTAATCTATCATTTAGTGTTTTTAAATCTAAACTTGATTGCACATCTTTCAATTGTTTTGCTAAATTTTCACAAAGATATTCAAAATTTTTCAATAATTTAATTTTAGGCTCTTTGACAGAATCAATTTTGAAAGATGGCTTTTTAAATTCCAATCTTTCCACTTTAGTATTTTCTGGAATTATTTCCTGTTTTTTCTTAATATCTTGAATTGGTTTATCTTCTATTTTAGGTATTATTTTTTCATCAACTGACTTGTGCTCTTGATTATTGTTTTTATCCGAAAATTCAAATAAACTTTCATCTTTAGGTTTAGCTACCTCTTTAGATTGAACAATTTCTTTATTTTTGTGATCCTCTTCTTTTAAATTTTTAATTTGTAATTTTTTCTCATCGCTTTCGACAATTTTGACTTTTTCGGCTAATTTATTTTTTGCCAATTCACAAAATTGCTCGACGCCATCATCAAAAAGCCCATAGTTATACAAGCACTCAACAATCAGTTCATGTTCTCCTATTTTGTGAGCTTTAGAACAAATCGTTTCACAATTTTCCTGTGAATCATATGACAACAACAAGAATGGTTCTCTCTCATGTATAGACAGATAGGAATTACTGCCGCTTCTTCGCTTGTTCATAAAATACATCTCAATCAAGTCTTTTGATATGGGTTTCATCTTTTTGTCAAGCAACCCTACAAGCACTATTTTACTTGCAAAGGCTTGTAAATATTCAATTTGAATGTTATTTAAAATTTTTTTTTTCTCATATCTTTTCTGTAGCAATTCAAAATCAAAATTATGCTTGTATTTTACATAGACAGTATTAGGGAATATAAAAGACTTGGTAATATTAGTTACATCATTCGTGTTGTCATCATTTAGAACTAAATTTTCAGCATACAAGTTAACAATTTCGTCTCTAAGCCAACTTTCCTGTATGTTTCTCAGAATAATTACACTGTTATTCAGTTTAAATGATTGAATGTCAAGAGGCTCATTTGCAATTATGTTATATTCAATAGAATCTATTTTTATTTTTAGAAATCTTTTATCCAGAACTTTAATTTTGTTCATGTGATTTTTGTATTCCATATTTAAGAGACGCTTCTTTGAGTCTAAACTGTAGTTTACACATTCACCTCCGCCTGATTTTCTCAAATTTTCCAAAAATAGCAAGATTATGTCCAAATCCCCATCTCGAATTTCTTTATCAAAATAAAATTCCAAAATGTTGTTTGTGTGAACAGATTCGGTTGGTGAACTTAGTAAAATGTTGTCATCCATGCTATTATAACTTGGACCGTCACCATGAATTGCTTCAACTGGAATTTTTAAAATATTTAATTTTTCTGTTAGATATTTAAATTTAAATATTAAATGCTCAATCTAGAAATTAATTTTAATAAAAAATGGTTATACAGTTTGTCTGTTTTATTTAGCACTTAACACTATTTTTATAATTTATCTAATCATATGAAAATAATTTTATTTTAATTCTAAAGCGTAATAAAATAATGAAAATTCCATAATCATCAAATTTATCAAAGTTTTCTTTTTTATGTGGGATTAAAACTAATTTATTTTAAAATGGAAAATTCAAAAGTAAATTGACGAAATTTCTAAGACAAAGTATTTTTCATATTTTTCTAAAGCATTGTTCTACTAAATATTATTTTGTAATCTTAAAATAAATTTTCTTAATTACCAATTTTTGTAGACCTATTACTTCATTTTCTTATTTCTATGGCCACTGTTAAGCAGTTAACATAAATGGCTTCCTTAGTAAGTCTTCTGCTTGTTATAGCTTATTCTTATTATTATAATGTCTTATTGTATTTTACACTGGCTAAAAGCTCCAGGTTATAATTTAAAAATGTTGACCAATGTTCGGTAAAAATAACTTGTCTTTAATTAAATTATCTTTTTTGAACTTTTAATTCTTTTAGTATTTTAAATCTGGTAGAAACTTCTGTAACGAGCCATAAACAAAGGAGTAAAGTAATTTTGCTTAACTTTATTTTAAAGAAAAATGCACTTAATTCAGAAAAGATTTATTTTAATGAAAAATCTTTTAAAGTGATGTGTGAATTTTTTATTTTTTAAAAACTAGTCAATGCTTCTTGTGTAATACAAAAAGTACTATAATTAATAGGCTCTGATAAAATCATTGCTGACAGATCTAATCAAAAGATTAAAATGCTATAAACAAAGATTGAATTGGACAACTGAACGTTGGGGAGTGGTAATTTTTAGTGATGAGTTCAACATTGAGGTGTTCAATAACAAATCAGGAGTTTTAGCCATGAGATTAAAAAAATATACGACCAAAGATTTGTAATATCAATTCTACAAGGTGGTGCGCGTGGAGACGCATCAACATTAAAATTACAGAATGCTGTCTTATATAGGGGCGAATTAATCAACATGCTAAAGTAAACGTTGGAAAATTAACTTATGGCATCTGTCGATATTTTTACCAAAGATGATCCTTGCTTTTTTCAACAGGATGGAACTTCAACACATAGAGCAAAATTAATTAAAGAGTGGTTTGATCAGAATAATATTGTCTTCTAACTTGGTGTGCCAGATCACCTGAACTTAATCCTATCGAGAATTAATGGTCATATATTGATGCGAAATTGGCAGAAACAAAGTTGATCTCAATCGAACACTTAAAAGCGACTTTTTTGAAAGAATTGCTAAATGTACCTGATGAATATATGAAAAAATTAATTGAATCAATGCCAAAACGTATTCGTGCTGGTTATGATACAAAAGGTGGTCATTTTAAATACTAATAATAAGCATGAGTCATAACTTTAGTGCAACTTTTTTTTCCCAAAATTTAAGAACTATTTTTTCTCAATTAACATATTCATCTATTTATTTTTTGTCTAGATTTTTTTTTAATTTTTATTTAATTAATTATGATAATTAATAAATTAAAATACAGAAATCTCCTTACTAGCCTTTTATTCTATAAATGCTTTGAAAAAAATGTGCGTGATTCTATACTTCTGTGCAATACTGAATAAAATATTATTCTATTATATGCTATTTAAAGTTGATATAAAATTGATCTTAACTGATAGAAATATTAGGTGTCTGAAGTGATAAATTTATGCAGGAATGAAATTTTGACCAAATCAATAAGATTAAATAAAACATTCTTAAAATTGGAAAAAAAAATTTTAATTTCATTTTAATCTGCTAGAGCAATATAGAGACAAAAATTCAACCCTTATTTTGTTTCTTTTCATTGGAACTATGAATAGCTAGTTTTGATTGAGTCAAATGAATGACTAAATTTTTTCTTCTATAATACAAAATAGATTCAAAGTACTCTCTTGAATATATTATGGTATTAAAATCGATTTAAGTAGTTAAATTTTAAATTTAAAAAAATTTGCTTTTAAAAATAAAATATATACTGTATTCTGTTTGTCTGTCCTCATTTATAAATTGGAAGCTGTCTGTTGAACAGGTACTAAATCGCCGTTTAGCTTCATTTTCACATTGTGTAAGATTAACGCTCTTAAATTTGTACCGCTCCATATTGTCTTTTATTTCAATGTAGTCTTTAAATTTTTCAGCCTCTGTTTTGCATAAAAAAATAAACTATCTCTCTTATAAATTTAATATCTTACCTTTTTTAGATTGAAAAATAATAATTACTTTTTCAATCTGATTTTTTTCGGAAAATTCATATGAAACTGATAATTCCGACCTAGCAATATCTACTTGATTTAATATATCATTCAAATATTCATCTGTTTGCTGAATGGTATCCAACAAGCTAATCTCAATTTTGATAGCATTATTTTTTTTTTCGTCCATTTTTTCTTTCGAGAAAAAAATTTGAAAATTTATTTAAAACGAAATAAAAATAATTATGCAAAATAAAAAAAAAAAAACTTGTGCTTTAAATATTTTGATTTTTAGAAATTTATGATGAATTGTTTGAAATTTTCAAAAAAAATTTTTGCTATCAATCCTTTTATAACAAAGCGGTATTTTTCTAAGATGAAAATTTTCCCCATTGAAGCTTTATCTGATAATTATATGTATCTATTAATAGACGAAAAAAGCAAAGAATGTGCAGCCGTTGATCCAGTCGAGCCTAAAAAAGTATTAGCAATCATGGCCGAATATTCTTTTAAATAATTTTTAAACCAAGATAATTGAACAAGTTAACAAGCTAAACTTGAAATTAAGTAAAATTCTGACTACTCATCACCATTGGTATTTTTTTTTAAAGAGCCATTTTTTATGAATTATTTTTAAAAAAGGGACCATGCCAATGGCAATCCTGAACTTCTCTCAATGTTAGCAGAGCCGATTCCTGTTTATGGAGGTGATGACAGGATTCCGGCTTTGAGCAAAAAAATAGGAGATGATGACTCAATAAGTTTTGGTGAATCGCTAAATATAAAGTGTATTTTTACACCGTGTCACACCACTGGCCATATTTGCTATTTTGTCACTGATCCCAATGATTCTGGTCAAACTCCAGTTGTGTTTACTGGCGATACACTTTTTTTGTCTGGTTGCGGAAGATTTTTTGAAGGAAATGGACAACAAATGCACCAAAATTTGCTCTTAAAATTGGCCAAACTCCCAGCGGAAACAGTAAACTAAAAACTAAGCCAAGAAGTTGTTATTTTTGAATTTTTTTAAGAAAGTTTATTGCGGACATGAATATTCTGTGTCAAATTTAAAATATGCCTTGCACGTAGAGCCAGATAATAAGGCTGCAGAGGACAAACTAGAATGGGCTTTGAAACAACGAAAAAATAATTTGCCAACTATTCCTTCTACAATTAAAGAAGAACTAAGCTATAATCCGTTCATGAGAGTTAATATTGAAAAAATTCAGTCAAAGTACAAGACAACAGATCCCATTTCTTGCATGGATAATTTAAGAAAAGAAAAAGATACTTGGAAACCAAACTAATTATTGCTGTTTTAATGTGTCATAATTGATTTTGAATTTTTCTGAGAAATTTAGCCGAATAAAAAATTATTTTTTCTCAAAGGCTTTTTTAGTTTTTGTTTAATTTAATTAAAAAAAAAAAACTTAATTTAACAAATTCAACATATTTTAAGTATTTTTTGCTCTGAATGTTTTCTTTATCAATGCATTTTTGAATAATTTTTAACAAAAAGAAAAATAATGGTTGGAAAATTTAATGGTTTCTTAAAATCGAGTCATTTTTGACAGATTTTTAAGAATTTATTCAACAAGTTTTTTTTTTTAAAAAGAATAAAAAAAAAATAATAAAACGCAATCTTATTTTTTGATAACAAAATTCAAAGTAAATATAAAATTTAATTCTATTGGTCTACAAAATGTTTAGAAAAACTTAATTTA